>PNEQ01102440.1:0-16132 GCA_003012365.1 Medauroidea extradentata | reverse complement strand
ACGTGAGTCACTGAAACAAAGTGTGGCAAAAATTTTTTCGCGACAAAATCGTGGCCCTACCCATATGCCTACAAGGAGGAAGTTTCATGCAGAGGAGGCATGCATCGCGGCAGAGAGGGATTGGGCAGACATGGCCGCGATTGGGGCCATGACTACCTCCCTAAGTGTACCTATACTCTAAAAAAATAGTTAGTAAATTTGCCACACGTGCGTATACGAACGCTAAGGAAGTAGGTATGGTATAATTGTTTCTCGGACATTCATTGCAGCACTACTAAACGTTTTATACAAAACAGTCTAATGTATACTAAGGTTACCAGACTTGTATTGTAACAACTGTAAAACCTTGCATAACTACAAGGCGAAAGTTTGGTAACTGTCCCATACTGCATTTAGGTTAATTACTTCCTAAACATTTTAGAAAGTTTTTACAGTATATAGCTAAGCCATAATCTAAGAAGAGAGAGGGAAAAACCGGCATAGACACAGTAAAAATCCCTCTCGTTATAATAGGAGTGTAGCCACTCAGCAGGAACATGTGTTACAAATAAAGTGACACTGGAGAAAGTTACTTCACGGAATATTCTCCAGAAATGATTTACGTAACAAAAATATTTTGCTCCCAAAGTTGGAAAAACAAAATTACTGTCCAGCATTGTTATTTTCATGTGTGATAAAATAATTTTTATGTTTGTATATAATAGTGTCAGTTTACGTAGACGATAAATGGGAGCTAAAATTCCTCATACAAAACAATTTTAGCTCGCAATTCTCGTGACTGTGCACCGAAGCCGAGATGTGCATGTTACGCTGTCATACAAATACTAAAAACCGAGTAACGTACTTAAAAAAAATTATTCACGGCTAACTGACTTTCCGTGACCTGCGTACTAAAACCTTCAGAAATCAACAATTTAAAGTTTTGAATTTTAAAAAAAAAGTCGCAAAAGAAAAGAAAATAATATTTAAACTCAGCAAAATTTTAAAATACCAAAATAATTCACTACGAGTTTTCAATTTTTTATTGCTAGAGACCATAAAAATTTGCGGGGTCACTGACATGTAGGCTAGCCTGCAAGAATATTTAAGAACTGAAGCAGACAGCAGATGCTCATTAGCTGCTTGGTGTTAAAGTGATATACGTCAGTATTAGTTATATTTTCATTATTGGCTCAGAGACTCCCAGGAGATGTCAAATAAGTCAAAGGTAAATTACGAAAGTGACACAAACGTATAGTTGTTGGAATTCTAGCTTGTGCCTAAATTAAAACGCAAATTTGTCAGGTCTCTATTTACTGCATGTCATATTACTCTTCACTACTTACATGGCAGCGTAATTTGAAAATTTCTATTTGACGCACCGTTATGAGAAAATTATGCGAGATAAAATTGTTTCGTAAGAGGAGACTGTACTCGAAAGGATCGTCTATAAAAGTGACCCTATTTCATAAAAAAATAAAATTATAATATGTCCCCACTTGAAGGCCATTGAGATGAAACTGTGCGGAAATTCTGTGTTGTGACGCTACCACCTCGACGGATGCGATGGTTGGCGCTCATTTGCATGCGGCTGAAGTAACGAGAATTGCGCAGCCAGGCGACCTGGGCGAGGTAATTAAATCCAGACATCACGATCAACTGGCGCAGCGTAGTTTCAATGGTCCCCCACCCCCCCCTCCCGCCCCAATCTCTTCCTCGCAACAGTAACATCCTCCCATGGGCCCGCCTGCTTGCGTCGATCTCTCCTGAGGCTATTGCCAGACCCCAGAATGGCTGTCACAGGTAATGTGATTCAAGGCCCTCAAGCCCACGGGAAGTTTACCAAACATTTTAATTAATTCAGTAACTTTTATATTTGTACGAAACACGGTTTTTTTTAAGGTTGTCACTATGTTCCACAGTTATGAAACTTTTTTAACTTTCATAGCTTTTGTATAGTAGTAGCATGTAAAAGTCGAAATTGGCATTAAGCGACTTAAAACAAGGAAGGAAAACAAAATGTTCTATAGAAACTAAGAAATTCAAACTGAAGAACAGTATCATGGGCTACTTCAAGATATGTATAAAAACCACAATGTTTTTGCCCTTTAAATAATTGCACAAAACTGGAAAATATTTCCCCTTAATTCAGCATAATTTTTTAATACAAATAAAATGAACGTAGTGCTTTTATACATATATAGATGTAGCCAATGACACTGTTCTTCGTTCTGAATTATTTTGTTTCTCTGAGGCAGCTGGGTTGCCATCCTTGTATAAATCCGTTTCGTGAACATTTGGAATTTGGCATGTCACTATACGAAACTATAAAAGTTGAAACATTTTCGTTTGTGTAAAATAAAGTCACGATGTATACTACACAACACGTAGGACAAATATATTACTTATTAAAACAATGACAATTTGTGGTTAACTCCCCTCTTAAGAGGCCTAGGTTCGAGATGTAAATTTCCGCGTCAAATTCACTGAGACTGGCGAGCGATAATATTCAGCTTGCCACTGGAAGGTAACTGTTTCGCTTCTATTCACAGCGCCCGAAACGGTCATGCAGTGTTTGCTTTTAAATATTTTACATGGAAAGTTGGTAATAAGATCCAACGCGTGTTTCTAGGGTAGTGATTTATGAATCCGGGGAGAATTTTCGTATTTACGACAGTCTAAGTAAAGCAGTTTTTTAAGCCATTTTGAGGATTCCCGAAATGATGTTAAGGACGCGAAGGTTTTTGACCATAAATCTTTATATAGGCGAGACGGGACAAAACGGGCTAGTGGGAATGACGGTGTACTCAAAAAAAATCTGCAATTGGTTTTTTAAACGATCGTTAATGACTATTAACGAAATTTTTTAACATTTAGAATTTTCAAAATGTTTCGTTTCAGCAAAAAATGTATCGTAATTTGTCACTTTTAATAGTTATCGGTAAAAATATTATTACTTTTACAAAATTTTAAGTGCCGCAAGATTCCATGACGTCTTCTTTTAATATTTTTTAATTTTTTTATATTTTGGAAACATTTCTTTCTGGAGAGATGTTTGAAACACAAAAAATTATTATTTTATGTATTACTTATAATAGTTATGAGTTCACATACTGAACTTTTGCACGAATCAAAGAGACTTTAAATAGAATACCACGCATTTAAGTCGCGGACAATATCTAGCAACGAATAAAAACTTACCTGTGAGTGTGAAGGCGTGTATCTTGTTGTTTCTCGCGCGTTAATACTGTAAATTATCCTTCGATCGCAGGAGAAGAAGGAAGATTCAAAACCTGGTCATAATTCTTTCAGCGTCACGTCCTGAAGTGATGTCATTCTCCGTGCAGTCATTAGTTCGCGATTTCTCGTCGCTACTTTTCTCATATTCCGTCGTTCCTTATTCATTGTCACCCTCTTTCCTCCCCCGTCCCAGGGCTCCGGTCGTAATTGTCTGGTTGGCTCAGGTTCCGAGATAAGATTTTAAAGATCTACGTGCATTCCAACCGGCTCTTAATTCTGATTTATTCCGAGCAATCCTCACCAACTCGGCGAATGTAGCTGAGATGAATCTATCAGTCTCGGGGGGAAAGTGAAAGATATTGCTTTTTCGTGATGAATTCTCGTCGCATTGTCCTCGGAAATGGCACATATATTATCATTCCGCACCTTCTCTGCCGTTTCTAGGCCAGACATGTCACGAAACCTTTCCCTCAGTTTCGGTACACTGTAAATTTAGGCAATGGAAAATCGTGAGAATCTTGCGTGTCAGCGTATTCTCCGAAGCAGTTTACCGCTCTTCACCTTGTATAGTTAGGTGACTAGTATTCGTGATCGTTAGGACCATGAACTTCTCGCGGAAATAATTTTGCCCCAGTGTGTTGCAGTGCCGTACGTGCACATCTGCAGTTCTGCTTCATAGCCAGCCATTGGATGTTTGAACAATCACGTATCTTGAGGTTTCATCCACAAATCACAGACACGTGATGTTGTAGTAACATTATTCTGATTGGCAGAGTCAAATGAGAGACGTGACACGCTGCCAGTAACCACTAGATGTGCACATAAGGCACTGAACCAAACTGGGGCAAAATTATTTTCACGAAAGATCCATGGCCCTGGTGATGGTTCATTTATTTACAAGCGAATAGCAAACGTTCAGCACTGAACCAATCAAATGGGGCCACGCTAATAACGAAATAATAACGTCCGTCATAAGCACGCTACAGTGTATTCCAACAGTCAACTTTTCTCGCGATAAACGATTATTCCTGGCTATATAGAATTTTTGTAAGATTCAAAGCAGTAAACCAGTGGCCAAACAATCTCTTTAAAAATACCTGTAAAGTATTTTTTTTTTGTTTACGAGCCTCTCTGATTTCAAACATGCAAGGTCAAGGTATTGAATTGTAGAAATAACTACCTTTCCCTCACGTGAACTGTTAATGGGAAATAAAATTTTCGAAATTCTCGCATTAACAAACAGTAAGTTTGTGTGTGTGTAGTTCATTGCCTACAGTCATGACTTCTTTATTGAAAGATAAGCAAGGAATATCTTGAAAACCGTTCTCCAGAGAATCTTCCTACAAGACGGCAATTATTTGTTTATTTAGATATACTGCATCACAAGTCACTTTAACTAAGCGTTTACAGCTAAGCGTTGAAAAAATTTCACGCCTATAAAAACGGTGACGGTCCTTTGTTTTCTTAAAAATGTTACCAATCGCATTTTATAGCTCGTTATAAGTTTAATATCTCCTTAAATACCCAAATCATTAATTCGAATGGTCAGACCATTCGCCTCCCACCAAGGCGATCCGGGTTCGATTCCAGGTGGCATCGGTTCCGGATTTTCGCATGTGGGAATCTTGCCGGACGATGCCGCTGGTCGGCGAGTTTTCTCGGGGATCTCCCGTTTCCCCCGCCTTTTCATTCCGGCCCTGCTCCATACTCACCTCATGTCACCCTTTGCCAGCGCTAAAGACCTCGACATTGAGCGCTAACCAATATATATCTCACTAGTGCATTTGCTTTGTATGCGCACGCGCCACTGAATAATGTGGTAGGTCTATCCAGTTACACCTGTGACTAAAGGTGCAAGTGAAAAATTGATATACTTGATCTGAACTTGCGCTGCGCTACGTCGGTGCAAATAACAGGTAGGGATATTTAATCGGGGTCCAGTTTCAGGATTCCCCTGGTGCGCAATAGGAACAAAATATAAGCAAAACGTCCTTGAGGTAGCTCTTGTCTCCATCTACCTTCCTAAAAGCACGCTTCTTCCAGATTTATCCCTCCAGCAATGACTTTGGCGAATACTGAGCACTATTTCTGTTCAGTAGGACAACTCAAGCCATCACAATGCTGCCAACTTTAGGCGAGGCCTAGTTCATTGCTGTATAAATTATACGGAAACGCGTAACAAGCCGTCCTAACCAGTTTTCTACATATCATCACGCACGACATAATCTACGCGTAAAATCTGCGCGGGGGAAAAGAGTCAACAAATGTTCACACATTGCAAAAGCCTCAACTGTAAGGAACACAAACTTTATGCTTAGGGACCCGGGTTCCTTCTCCTGATCCGGCCATCCTAATTTCGGTTTTCTATGGTTTCCCGAAATCGCTCCAGGCGAATGCTGGTATAGTTCTTTAGCAAAGGCCATGGCCGACTCCTCTCCCAGGCTCTGTCTTTGTGTTATGTGTCGTCGTCTCTAATTACCTCGCTGTCGACGAGACGTAAAGCTCACTTACTTTACATGTAAAGGTACATGTAATCAGCATATACCACACGCTTTCATTTTCCAGCAAGTGTACTCGACGTATCATCATCTATATATTCAGCATCTGCCAATTACACATACTCACTCCACCGAAAAAAGATCATTCTGATTATAACGTTTCTGAAACATACTCGCAAGAAGAGAAACATAAAACTCACATTTCCCGTGGGTCTACCCCCACTCAGTAGGAATGTCCACATATACATATTGTATTATTATAAAGTGTCAGAACTTCGTTAAAAGATAATGCGAGTAAATACAAAAATAATTTTATTATATCTGTGATTTTTCCTACCTCAATATATTCTCCTTTGAGAGTTTTGCAAACAGCTTTGCAGGATTTCGGAATGATTATTCCCAAGACTTGAAGTGAAATAAGGTTTTCAAACCTGAGATTCTCAAACGACTGTCCAATGCGAGACGAACGTCAGGTGTAACAACATGAGCCACGAGTTTGAGATTTTTTTCACCATTTGGTGTCAGCGCTGTGCACATCTGCAGTTCTGCTTCGTGGTCAGTGATTGGTTGTTTCAAGGTGCGTCCCTACATAGCAGAGACCTAAGCAAGCGGCAGACGGACGTACACTTGTAGCGACAGCTTGGCGTCTTCTCGTCTGAGAAGACAACCTGAGGGGAGGAAACCAACGTAGACATTGACCGGAGAGGAATACTTGTGACTCTAGGAGAGAAAAAGTGACAGAAAATACAACAACACGCTTTGCTTCCAGTCTGTTTTTCTCACAAAAATAAAATAAGTTACTGAAAATTTTTAATACAGATAAGTATTCACATATGATGCATCCAGGTTACTACAGTAAAATAATTAGTTTATAAGAAGAATATGTATTATAAGCGTATGGAGCTATACTACAATAGTTCGCCGAATTTCCGTTTTATCATAATATTATTGATATCCCAGTATTAAAACTTTGACTCTTGTATCAACGATACGTATTTCATTTTTTATTTTAAAAAAACATTTACTGTTGAAGGTCTATTGCTCTTTACGAAATTAGAATAAAAATTTATTTTGAAATGGTGCTAATTTATTAACTAGAAACGCTCCGTAAATAAGTTAAGTTGTTCAAGTGGGGAAAAATCGTAATTTTATGTTTATATGAAGTAGTGTCAGTTCTGTAGATGTTAGTTGCGAGCACATTGTCCTCTCACGGGGAAAAAAATATCTAAGCAAGTTCTCCGTTAATGACATTTCAAGGTCAAAATTTGCATGTTTTTAATTTATTCACACCGCGAAAACCAATACACAAAATAAAATGAAAAATTTACATTGAAACTGCGAGTCGCGAGCTACAACTGGAAGTATATATTAAGCCGTTACAAAATATGTTTGTGCCACGCCCATCTAATACGATGACTGCAGCTGCTACTTGCTGCGACAAACTCATTTTCACAAGTGCAATGTGCGAGCGTAGCTCGGCGTAAGTTGCTCCGATATGTAGTGAAAAACTTCCGAGCTAGACATGTGTGGGGTCCTTTAATGAAGACTCTATATCGACTTCCAATAACATACACACTTCAACTAAAGTTCCAAACCGTTGCGGTAAAGGCAGCTGCAGTGCGGTAACAGCTACACTCAAAATATCAACAGTGTACTTTTACAGACAGTTCGCAATAAAAAATTTTAAAATCTGTCTTTAAGGGAGGGGAAGGGGTTGTTAGACAATTGTATTGTATTTTCAATTTTTGAGCCATAATATTCGTTCAAATTGTATTATCAAAATTTTCTCTTCTACAAAGCATACGATATACTCATGGAAATCTGCTTGACATAAATAATTAATGAAAGAGTACATTATTATTTATGTCAAGCAGTTTTCCAAGAGTATATCCTATGCTTCATCGAAGAGAAAATTTTGATAATACATTTTGAATAAATGTTACGACTGGAAAACTGAAAAAAAAAAAATTGTCCAACACTGCCACGTAAAAAAAAGACCTGCAAAACCGCTTATGTAGCTAGTAAAGCGTAAAAAGTGACAATAATAGAACTTTAGAGCACTTCAGAACAAACGTTTGTCTGTTAAAGTGGTAAATCAGAATGTATTGAGCCCTAACCGACAAAAAAGAAATTTTTTTTGCAATCGTAAATGTGTATTTAGGTGAATTGAAATAGTTTTGTTTCGAAGAAAACCTTACAGATAAAGAGCATGCTAAAACATAAAATGTACGTAAATACGTGTTTAATTTTGCTGGACTATTATAAGAATCGTCTTTTTAAAAATCTGAAACACCTATTTGTTTAGTCTTGCCATGTCGTAAAAAATATGCTGCTTCTATATGCTCAAGAAGTTACTGAAACACGTTACGCATTAATTACAATTTTAATTCGCATGAAACAAATATGGTTAGGTACTGAAACATTCGGTGTTTGAAGCAAACCTACGATTGTAGTAAATATATAACAAACTAGCTGTCCCGTTGCGGCTTCGCCCGCGTGTACTATAGAAAAGAGTAACTAACTTTTATTTACGTGTTAATTGATTGTGATACTATATTCTATATTATACTATATTCACTGTTTATCTTTAAAACATCAAATACAAACAGATTTGTCCAGTCCACTGCGCTAAGCGTACTTTAATTGCAGAACTTCTTTTTTTAATTCATCTTTATTTCTCTATAAAACAACTGCCCCGTTTTCGGCTTCCACCGTAAAACAGCTGCCCGGCATTTGACAGTCATTACTATTGCGGTTGTCAGCGAGTGTTGAGTGTTTTCCTCGCTTTGTTTTTCCGCGGTCGCAAATTAGATAAAAACAATCCTTTATGCGGAATATATATCATGCTAAAATTTCAGCTCGATCGGTGCAGAACTTTTTGAGTTTTTGAAGCGTACACAAACCAACATAACATTAGTATATATATATATATATATATATATATATATATATATATATATATATATATATATATATATATAAAAAATTGTGTTTTGAAACTTCCGTGGGGGAGTTTCAGCTAAATGTGTCTAGCAGCAGACGTCAGGACGGAACAGGGGGAAACCTGAACGCCTTCTGGAATCGTTCTGTTTGTCGATGACCAGTTGTTCTGCGTCTTACGACGTCGACGAGCGCGACTGGACACCGCTCGATGCGGACCTACTTCAGACTGCAATCACACGAGCAGGGCACGTGATCCGCGTTCTTCCGGGGTTCTTTTCATCTTCCGGCTCGTGAAACGTTTCCTGCCTCGTCGAGTGGTTCGACGCGATCGCAGTCCAGTGGCTCGGAACTCGCGCTGAGAACACAAGTAGTACAGCTTAGCGTTCCGTTAACAGCAAGGACATTTGAGATGGAACCACTAACTGCCAAGTATTCCTCAGGTTTATAGACCGAGCGAGGTAGCGTAACGGTAGCGCCCTGGACTCGCATTCTGGAGGACTCGGGTTCGATTCCCGTCTCCGGCCATCCTGATTTCGGCTTTCCATGGGTTACTGAAATCGCTGCAGGCGAAAACTTATCAAAGGCCATGGCAAATTCCTCTCTCAGCTGTTGTCACTGTACCAAGTTGTGTGCAGCCGTCTCTAATGACCTCGGTGTTGCCGCGACGTAAATCCGACTTACTTACTTACTTACCTAAATTTCCTTACAAAGAACATCTTTGAAACTTAACGAACGGTTAAATTGACAAGTAAAACCGTAGTAATTTTGCAGGTGTTTGTAAAATTGTAAAGAAACTATATGCAATGTTTTACAAAAAAAAGTGTATTTTCTATAACATCCTTATAGCCTATATATGACGGATCCGTGTATGGTAACTCCATTGACATCAGCCACCGTAGCCGTAGCTCATTGGTTGTTGGGAAACAAGCAAGCAAGAAAAAACAGCACAAAACCAATTAATTCTTGATTTTAACACACGAGTGCCTAACTCGACATGTATATCACATTGTCAATTTCTCGTTAGTTATAACTACAGCCACGATTTTGTCGCGAAAAGATTTTTGCAACATTTTGTTTCAGTGTCTCGCGTACACCTCGGCAGCTGTGCTTCACGGCTATTGGCAGCGTGTCTTTGCTCAGACACGTCCCTCAATTGACTGCACCAATAACAATTAGGCTATTGTGACGTAATACGTCTGTGATTTGTCAGTAGAATCTCAAGACGTGTGACAGTTAAAACGTCCAATCACTGACCATGAAACAGAGTTGCGGATGTGAACATAAGGCATGGAAACCAAATGGTGCAGAAATCTTTTCACCATGAAATCGTGTCTCTAGTTATGACATTTCTTTCTTTTTGCAAATTTTACCAAAAAGTAGGCCTGAACCAGCTGAATCATACATTAACGTAGATGTAACAAGACGTTCGCCTAGGAAGACGTTTTTTGCGCTTTATAGACCTAGAAATGCAGTAGAGGTAAGGGATGCCCAACACGCGTATCACGTCTAAAAAAACTTCCTAAAATATTTAGGAAGTTATTAACCTAAACGCAGTATGGGACAGTTACCATACTTCCGTCTTGTAAATATGCAAACTTTTACACTTGTTACAATACAATTCTGGTAACTTCAGTATACATTTGACTGTTTTATAAAAAAATTTTGGAATGCGACCATGAAAGTCTGGGAAACAATTCTACCATCCTTACTTTCACCTATACGCACGTGTGGCAAATTTACAAAACATTTTTTAGACTGTACACTAGCACTAGCCTTCAGGCGCAAGTCACTGAACTAACGTTCTGTCTTCTCGTTGATAGATCGCCTCTTTGAGACATTTAGTGGCAACCCTGTAATTTTATATGACGTAATATTAAACATAACGTTGTATTGTACACGCCTATTGTGAATACCCTGCACCAAACATCCAATGCGTAAAAAGGATAGCATTTCCGACGTTGAGAAAGCAATCTTAAAATGTCACTGGAGGATTTGATATGAATAAATCCACATTCAACGGTCTTTAAATGTTGTTTCTAATTAGACGTCAATCACGGAAACTTGTGTAGTTTTCTAATAAACGTCTACTAAGAGTGGAAGCTGTGCACATCGCGCGGTGCCCTGGACAAGCGGACACCTAAAAAAAAATTCGTATTATATTTTATGTGAATTTCAAATTGGTTCACTCAACTGCAACAAATATAGGCTATATGTGAATTATTTTCCTGACTTCGAGTATGTCTCCGTATGTCTTATCAGACGTATTTACGTCTTAAGGTGCCGTAAACAGGGTTAACTTTGGGCACGTGGAGCAGCGCTGATACACTTTCACACAATTTATACATTTAATGTGTGTAAACTGGAAGTGAACATTAATTGACATCATGTAGACGTTGGCAGCCGCGGTGACTGAATGGTCAAACCATTCGCCTCTCACCAAGGCGATGCGGGTTCGGTTCCCGGCGGGCCTGGTCCCCGGATTTTCGCAGATGGGAATCGTACCGGACGATGTCGTTGGTCGACGGATTTTCTCGGGGATCTCCCACTTCCCCGCACCATCATTCCAGTGCTGCTCCATACTCACATCATGTCAGCCCTCACGAGCGCTTAAGACCTCGGTGTTAAGCGATGAGATGGCCAAAATCTCTCACTCACTAATGTAGACGTTTACTATTTGGAATTTATTGCAAGTAAATTAATTTACGCAGGGAAGTCATTTATGCAAAAAAAAAATAGCTTTTGAAGTATCCGAAAGTCACCATGCATGTCCAAAGTCATCCCGTTTACAGTATGTAATTAGGGGTATTCGTATCTCTCCCTTCTAGTAAGTTTTTATTTTGAATAATATTTCAACTTGGTAAAGTTACCACTGCAGTTAAAAATGTACTGCTATGCCTAGCACTATCACTATAATTATTAATTCGTATGCAATTTATATGTGTTATTTATTTATGTTTTTAAGAAAATTATGCTTCGTTTTGTTTTTCGTGACGCACGCCGTGCCTCTGTAATCTTGTCGGATTTTAAGAACAGTATTTCGTTTAGCAGTTTTTGTACTTTAAAAATTAGTGACATTTTAAAATCGGAAACGTTTACTTGAGGTTATATATCGATTAATTCAGACCAGAAACGCAATCAAAAAACACAAAGGAAGTGGCGACATTCCAGACGCTGCACTAAAATAACTTTTACAAGTTTATTTACATTAAAGTATAAGAAATTCAGAAAATATCAAATATTTTCATCTTTTCTTAGGTGCGACCGCGTGCGCGCGCACATACAACACACCTTCGCTCACACTACACCATTACACACACGTACACTATATCTCGCTATCTTAGTTTACGTGTGTTTCCGTGATATGAAAGAGATAAATATAATGACAAAGTACAAGTTAGTTACTATTTTACGCTACAGATAAAGAATAATCATCAAAATAGATTCTTATAAGCGACTGAATCGACCAAATAACTTATTTTTATGGTATATGATTATAGGTGCATGAATTTCGTGGGTTCGTCAGTCATCAGCTTTGTTCTTAGTCCTATGCACGCTAAATTTTCGCGACAATATGTGTACGCCGATCTGTTTCAATGTGTCACATGCACATCTGCAGCTGTGCTTTATGGTCTGTGACTGGATGTTTTCACTCACACTCGACTTGGGGTTACATCTGTCAATCACGGACGTGTGGTGTCTCGGTTATCGTACTCTGAAGTCACATTCGTAGAGGTACGTCAATTTCGCGGATTCATTTGGCAATAGCCTAGATTGCTCAGTTCTGTACACGCTCTGCATACAGTCGAATATACATTGTCTTACAACATTACAAACAATAGTTATATTAATCATTTCGTTATTTAGGCCTACTACTGGCTTGCAGTAGTCAAATGCGTTTCGTGACAGCCGCCAGCTAATCACACACGTGATTATGAATAAGGACTGAAAAATTTTGCGAATTCAATGACCTGCAGGCTAGAATCCATTTTATTATGCATACTCGAGCCACGACTATTCGTCAACTACCTGCTACTCAGTGGAACAGTAGACAATAAACGAATAAACGGGGCTTGAGTATGCATTAGACAACGGATTATAGCCTGCAGGTCATAGAATTCGCGAAATTTTCCAGTCCCTAATTATGAAGTATATATTTGTGGCGTTCAACCTGACCTGGAATGTGTTTGCGAAATTGACGCACCTGTACACATAAAAGACACTTCTGCGCTAAGACTCGCCCACGAAACAGAGCTGTAAATGTGGACATAAGGCGTCTAAATGAGCTGATGTAGACATCTTGTCGCGAAAGTTCAGGGTCCCTCTCGATTATCCATTGGCTTCGAGCCGTAAAAGTGAGTAGCACGCGGAAACCTTACTTATTGTTTCCTGGTTTGCAGTAGTCAAAGACGTGCCATGACAGCCGTCTTCCAATCATAGAAGAGACAGTCAAGTTTATGTTCTTGGCGTTCAAGCTGATCTTGAATACATCCACAATATTCACGTTATCCTACAACGGTATGTAGAAGTGATAGCTAGAATCATACAATATTTGCATTATTTCTTGACAGGTGACTAGACTCCAAGTGATTATAGGCTCGTTCGACGTCTCCCGTTGGCCGATATTGTCGTGACTTGCCGAGGAGAATGCTTACACGGTAGAGAGGCCAATCTCTGTAAAGACGTAACACACGTAAATGACAACACATAAAAGTTCGTGGCCAATTGAATCGCAGATTAGGCCATGTTATGTATAGGAAAGTGAAGTTTAGTCTGCTACCAAATGATAACGCGAATTTTGCATGTCTTTAACGATGGTTAATCGCGTGAAAATTTGACTTTTTTCTGGGTTTCAACATAAGTTCTGCTTACCAGAAGAATACTGGCTTTCTCTTGTACGTGTAGCTGTTCCCTATTTGACTGATCCAATAAGAATCCTGATATTGTAATAGATGATGCCTGTTATTGGTCTGCGGACAACTGCATTGTGTCAGACGGACATCACCTAATCATGTGTGTTGCAATAATCCAAAACCTTCAATCTTATGTTTTGTGCCAACATAACCTAAAATCATTTTAGTTTCTTACAACATATATGATTCTGTGATACACTTCTGACACAAAGTAACTGTCTGCAGACCAATAACAGGCATCAAATATTACAGTACCGGAATTCTTATCGGCTTAGTCAAATAGGGTGACAGTTCCAAGTACAAGCTAAGGCACTTATGATAAGCTGAACGTGTGTTTAAATACAGCAAACTGTCAAGTTTCCCGCGATAAACCATCATATCTAATTACATGTACTGTTTTACTGATTTTTCTACAAATTGAAACTTTATGTTACTAAAAAATGTAGGGTGTTATGTATTTTAAAGTTTGTTGAAATTAAACCTACTTCTTGAAGTTAGTTTATCTTTATTTGCGACGTCCCCCTGTCCAGTATGTAGGAGTATCCTCACTAGTGCCTCGCCCTTCCGTCAATGCATTCTCTCCTACCAAAACCATCTCTATAGAGGCAATAAGACACTATTTACAGGAACCAATTTTTTTACAATTTAAAGAAGTAACAAAATGTTGTCTACATGCTTTAATTGTGAAAGTCCGTATTTCGACAGTTACCGTTTAAAGTGCATTCAAACACCACTCGTCACGCTACATTAACAAAGACCGCAAGCTGTAGAGAACACGCTAGGTGAGTTAACATGCAGTGTGGTTTTACGCAGCGCCCGACTTGTGGCGCTTCCTAACAACCTCCGACGCAGACCTCTGGTTTTGTCGATCGGAGCCTCCTCTGCAGCCTGTCCTGGAATGGTTTG
This sequence comes from Medauroidea extradentata, assembly GCA_003012365.1. Lineage (NCBI taxonomy): Eukaryota > Metazoa > Arthropoda > Insecta > Phasmatodea > Phasmatidae > Medauroidea > Medauroidea extradentata. The sequence continues at coordinate 1,656 of PNEQ01102440.1, read as the reverse complement.
CAGACGCCTCGTAAATCACCACGCTAGGACTCCTAGCCCAGCTGTTCACGCTCGTCTCCCCCAGCCTCAACCGACGTGATCTGCTTCATTAGAAGGCGGTCGTCGACGGCAGCGATATTAAAGTTCCAGGGCCCCTTACTCCATGGTTACCTTCCCTATGCTTGCACTCGGCAGGCTGTCCTTAAATTGGCGTCTGGCACTAACCAGTCATCTCTTTTCTGCCCGGCACACTGCCGCAACCTGACATGACAAACTTTCTGACAGTACTGTAACCAGTACGGATTACCAAGCCACAACTACAGTTACTCACTATACGGCCGGAGCTGATTTTACTTATGACCTGCTGTCTGGCTCAACGCCGAAGCCTAAGCATTGAATATATACATGTATAGAAGTCGCACGGAATACGATTCATTCTACACAGTTTCTTGGCCGGAGTTGGGTTAGTTGTAAGCTCCTCCGCTAGGGTGCACTACGGTCGCTGCCACTCATTTTTCCCCTCGCCAAGAACCCGTAATTTCCCTCTCCCCTAGCTCATACCGACCCTCCCCCCTTCCAGGCCTAACTCGTCTTCCGCCCTCCCCCTCCACAACCACTAGAACAACCCGAATACGAATATTTTTAACCTGTTGTCCTTTGACATAGAAAATCACATTTCCTCAACACAAAAATTAAATAACTGACGATCAACACAATGGACATCTAGGCAAGACATATATTTGCCGTCTAGGACAGGCCATCAAAAGTGATGAGCTGTGTTCAAGATCAGTGACCGGTTCTGTTGGGAGGAGGAGACCGGACGCTTATGTGGAAGGGGTAAGAGAGGGAGGGGTGACTTGTACCTGCTTCTGTGCGGTTGGAAAGAGTAGTTGTCAGACTGTCCGCTAGGTTTGCTCTATGTCAACACTCAAGCGACGGTAGCAATTTTGGCGGACGAGCTTGCAACTTCACTTTCCTCTCGTAAAACCATCTCGTAAAACCACGTAGATATTTTAACCTTAGCCGTGTGACTTCTGTACCTATTTATATTCAATGGCCTAAGTGCCCTAGTACCTTAAGGACACACGTAGGCCCATCGTAACACTTCGCCTCCGAGTCAGCCGCACACTCTTCTTCAACTGCCGTAGGACCCGATTCCTACTTCCCCTCTCTCCCCTTCCTCACCTTTCATATCACTACCTCACCATGCTAGCGCTTGTTCCTACTTCCCCTCTCTCTCTCTCCTTCCACACCACTCATATCGCTATTTCTGTTCACTAAAAACTGAACACTCATCAGAACTTGTGATTAATTAAAAATATGTTTTATTGGACCAATAGTTGTTAACTTCTGAGAGTGTTGAATCATTTACACTTGTTTTAGTTACATGGAAGTTTCCATATTAAAAATAGTAAATATGACTGCAAAACGGCAGAAAGAAAACTTTATGCAGTGTTCACTTTATCGTGAAAGACCTATACCTCAACCCGCTATGGCTGGTTTCTATTTCCCTCTCTGCACTTTCACATCACTCATATCGCTACCTCACTATGCTATGGCTGGTTCCTATTTCCCCTCTCTCCACTTTCACACCACTCATATCGCTACCTCACCACGCTAGTGCTGGTTCCTACTTCCCCTCTCTGCACTTTCACACCACTCATATCGCTACCTCAC
>PNEQ01102439.1:15962-113997 GCA_003012365.1 Medauroidea extradentata | reverse complement strand
ATGAACGCGCCGTAGACCAACGAGCATGAAATATTTGCCGGCTACTAGATGTGTTGTGACCACTCAGTAGTAAGGGGCACCTGCACATCAGCGTGTCAGTGGCTGTAGAGTCAACCAGCGCACAACCCTGTACAGCTCTTGTTGTATATGTACAGTGGCGGCTCGTGGGTTGTTGCCAGGTGGGCTGCAGATAGTCGGAACTGTACACTCTTGATGAACGCGCCGTAGACCAACAACCATGAAATATTTGCCGGCTACTAGATGTGTTGTGACCACTCAGTAGTAAGGGCCACCTGCACATCAGCGTGTCAGTGGCTGTAGAGTCAACCAGCACACAACCCTGTACAGCTCTTGGCAACTGCAGTCCTACCTGGCAACAACCCACGAGCCGCCACTGCATGCATGGCAGGGCGTTGTCAGAGAGACGTCAGTCACCCGGTCTTGACTAGTATAACAGAAGTGAACGCATATATTCACACTGCTCTGTCACTACCAGGATCGTGCAGGACTATACTCTATCCATTCTAAGGTTGCAGCTAATTCATTCAAGTGAATGACAGTAAAATTTTTTGCACACAATAACATTAACTTGAAATATTGAAAAATACAAGAAAAGTTTTCTAAGACACAATCATAATGTGAGGAATCAAGACACAATTCAATTGCTTTAATTTATTTCGTTAGCAATTTTTATTTCTGCTGCAACCTTAGAGTGGACAGAGTATAGAGCAGTGTAAACACCCGGCCATACATGATACTGGAACTATCCTGGAATGTGTGGCTCGACCTTCAAAGCGGTTATCTCGACTGAAGGCAGGGAGTAAGGAAGCGATAAGGGTGACACTGGCAAGTTAATCAAGTGACACATCGCTACGTGCAAGCAGATGGATAGGCTTCAAGTTCGTTTATTTAGTTACTCCGTTTTGATGTACAACAGTCCGACTTGCAGTTATTTTGTTTTTAGAGGAATAAAACTCCTATGTAGAGTTTGCGTACTGTATTTAAACTGCACCACATACGTGGCAGGTTGTTTGATACGGGTGAACTTCACCGCTTGTATAGGCTTTCCGAAGTTGTTGATACCAGCTCCATGTATGTTTAGCTCCTGTATGTCACTGCAGGTTTCCTATTGGCCCGGCTGCTGGCTAGCAAGACAGCCGCCTTATGCTGATTGTCGGTAGGCGTGTCCGCCATATTGCTGGCCAGTGTGACTTAGTCTGCCGTCTTATCGGCTATTGTATTCTGTATTGGTAAATATTCTGTGCCAGGGAGCAGTCTCCAGACTCCAAGCAGGTAATGCCACCGCAGGGACAAGTATGCAGGGTTTATTAACGGTTTGCTGTAGACGTCAGATGTAGTTGACTGCAGACCTCGTCAAATGTCGCCGCCGTCACAGACTATTCGCGCCATCTGTGGCGCATTAAGTTGCCTCCTCTTCCTCTCCCATACCCGCGTGGAGCCCCGCGCCTTCGACAACCAGGTCTGTCTGTAATGTGGCTTCTTCTCTTCGTCACACATATCTTTATTATATTTCATTATTGTAAATCACCTCGTCACTCTTCTCATGTACAGGATATGTCAGAAATACTTCTACTAACTTACAAGACGTGTTCCTTGCACCAAAACAAGAAAATAATTCCATATAAACGTAGGTCCTGAAATACTTATTTTTTGAGTTACTAATGCAAGTTTAGTTCCGTGTAGTTTAAGTAATGTTTTCCGATATTTGAATAAAGTAAAGATACGAGTATGCTAATACCCTCATATTTATTCTCTATGGTGGATGTGGGAGTACTTGACTAGGTGCTACAATATGCTCATTTATTCTCCTTTATTTACCTTACAATTCTACCAAATTTAAAATAAATGGGTTTAACAGTTGTGTGTCCAGGAAGTCATAAACTAGCATAAGTATGGTAGAATTTTTTACCCTGGGTTTTTGATACAAAATACACTGATTCAGTGTGAAATATTTTACCTTCAGAGTTGAATTTATGTAATGCATATTTTTTCTATAAGAGTATGTCCTTATCTATAAAATTTTAATTTAAAAACTATTTGTTTTACGTTTTAACTTCTTTGTGGGATTTTAAAGATTTATATATTTCTATACTTCGATAAACCCAAATACAAAACGAGCGAACACAAGGGGTCAGTTGATTCTACCAGAATATTTTAGCTATGTATGTAGCTAAACTGTGTACAAAATTTGAGTTTCGCTTATTTGCTCGCTTTTGAGAATTCGTTGAAAACTATTGCGCGCGTATTGCGCACCAGCTGTCCAGTAGAGCGAGGCTTTGCGGCTGACACTGTACTCTGTGAGTTGAAGATAGTTTTTATATTATTTTATTGTTATCTTATTTTGTTGCTGACTGCTGGTTCCGAGAAGGGACCGGTGCCAGAAACATACTGTAGATGTCCATGTTATTTTGCTTTCACTTAATCCATTTAGGAATTACACAGTGTAAACCTACGTCAGAAGAAAATGCCACATCCGTCGGGAATTTATCGTGAGCTTTGTGCCGAGCGGAAGTGAATTTAGTTAGTTAAATTATGATGATTTTTCTGTATGCTTCAGGGTTGAAAGTTTTTCTTTGAATGCCCGTTAAGTTAACTTACAAAAACTTCACGCCGAGAGGTTGCCAGAAGCGAACTGCGCAGAGAAAGGAACAAATATTGCAGCACATGATTTCCTTTTCCCTGATAATGCTGTCAGAGAGTGCTGAGTACCACAATAAAAAAATAACAATTTCCTCTTCTTATCTGAAATTCTGGAAGAAGATTCACTTACACAGCAAAATAACTGAAAAGTATAAAATAGGGCTATATGTGAAACTTTAGATACCATAATTGGATGTGACGCTAAATATGATGTTATTTGCAATGAACAACATCAAACAAATAGTTTATAACAATATATTACAATTAACTCAAAAGTTACGTTTCGTATAACGTTAACTTGTTTCGATGTAAGAGGGAAAAATTGTGAAATAAATATTTGATAGAAACATTTAAAAAATAGCCTATTGTAAATATAACATGTTAAACAAACTTCCAGATGAAGTAGAGACTTGAAACATTAAAAAAATATATCTTAACTGGTGAATGACAGTGTAATTTAAGAGAAAAGAAATGAGAAATAATTGTTTAAATAAAAAATTAATTAACTATGGCAAAAAAACTTCCCTGTGAGCTAAATAACAGTCACATATCTCCTTCTCCTATGCATCTATCTTTTCTGTGGGATCAATGACCATTGTTTATTACTGTATAAAAACTTAGCTAACACAGTACAAAACCGTCAATCAATCAAATACACAAGGCATAGATTATACGAACTAAGTCAGCTAACTCCATTTATCTAAATAAAACATCATCTATCTTAAATTACACTGCAAATTTATGACTTAAAGATTTTTAAGACTAATGTTTCATCATACACATTATATGAAATAATCACTGTGATATTATAAATAAAGCAAATACACGTTAGTCAGCTATTGAATGTTAAAAACGTTAGTTGTAATTAATTTTGTGTTTTTCATTACAAAACTATATTAACTATATTTCAGCGGTAATATTCAGATGTTTGGTGTGGGCAATCGTGATCGAGACCGCTGTGCGTTGGATCATGCACTGTAGCACCATGACAAATACTCCAACATCCGCCATAGAGAATACCTATTAGGGCATTAGCATACTCGTATCCATAACATCATTCAATTATCTAACAACATTACTTTCGCTACTGGTTACCTTGAAGCACAATAAACTCAACTTTCGTTAATCACTCAAAAACTAAGGATATCGGATCTATTACTATATGGCGTTTTACTTATTTTTGGGTAACGAACCCACCCTCCAAGTTTGAAATATTATTTCTGAAACAGTCTGTATATTGATATCATATGTCGGACTCCAGTCGTGATAAGAAACATAAAAACAGCAGAGGGGCTGTATGTTTGTTTGCTACGTTTGTGTTCCTGTACTGTTCACATTATTGCCATGAAACTTCTGTGAGTTGCTGTGCATCCACCCCCGAAGATTTCTACAAAAATATACATATGTGTAATTTAGGGAGGTGGGGGGGGTACAACCCGTGTTAGAGGGCAAGAACGTAATTACAAACAAAAATAGTTAAAAAGGTGAGTTGAGCGTGCGCTGGCAAAGTTTCCTGCACAAAATATTAGGGGGAAGGCTGCAAAACATGGTAGCTAGGCAGAACAGGGTAGCCAGAAAAATGTAATGGGAAATTGCAGCACATGCTGGGACAGCTAGTTCTATGTAAGAACAAGTATAATTTATGTTACACCACAGTGTATCTTGTTTTCATACATAGGGCGGGCACATCAGTAGTACACAAACTTTGTCCTGTTAATAATATATATATATATATATATATATATATATATATATACATATATACATATATATATACTATTTTTTTATAAACCAGGCTGTAGTTTTGTCTTATGTTTCATTTCCCCCGTAATAAGTCGAGGCCTGCTTACATTTCTTTGCGATTACATCATTGCAATTAATATATGTCTTGTAATAACTATATTGATATTGTTTACTTAATAACATATTTTGTGTGCCAATTGTTGGTTTATAATAGCTAGAGATCGAGAAATTTCGCGAATTCAGTGATCTGTATGCTAGAATCAAATATCCTTTGCGTACTTAAGCCCCGACCATTTGTCCACTAACGGCTACTCAGTGGAATAACAGACGATGAACGAATAGACATGGCTTGAGTATGCATATAATTTTTTATTCTAACATACAGGTCACTGAATTCGCGAAATTTCACCATCTCTAATAATAGCCTAATCTGTATCAATACAAGTGTTTTTCTATACTGTTGCAGTCTGTTGTGATGTTAGGGCAATTTTGTAAAATACATTTCTAAAAAATTAATTTTAAATATAAGAAAACATGCTGGCTTTAACTTTCTCATGATTTCCGGTAACATATGCTTTATTTCACGGTGGTTTAAACACGCTGCGAACAATGTATGTAGCAACGTGTAACATGGGATGGGTCTTGTTGCAAGTTAGCCACAGTCGACCGCTCAACCAGTCAGCTAGTAGCTATGGTACAGCACAACTCATAATTTTATTTCCCTCCTCCCTCCCCCAGCCATCCTCGCCCTTCTCCAACACTCGTGCTGGCACCACAGCTTCCGCTTTCACCACATGTCAAGTGAGCGGAAATGGATAAAGTTGGAAAACATTTCAAAAGGGAATAGCAAATTGCGGCTTCCATCAACTTTAAAATATCCGGTGCGCGCATCCAGCGTGGTGGTCGCATTTACCCTCGCCGCGGGTGCACCGGTCAGCGAAATAGGGTTTCCCTCGATTTTCTCGGAACTAGCCAGTGCGGCGTAAAGCTACAAAGATCCGTAAAATTAAGGCTATTTCGAGAATATTCTCAGAACTTGTTTTTCCCAGAATAAAATCAATTATTTTGGTACGAAATAAAAGACACGTAAACACGTTAACATCTTGTAGATTTTATTAGAAATGTCTTAATTCCTAAAGTTAAATAATTCTGACGATAGACTCTGCAGTCCCCTTAAACATCACTCAACTTTACTAAAAACTAGCGATTCGTTAACAATTTTAATTTAATGCCTCTTTGAGCTGTTAAAAAAAAATAAGTCTAAATACTTTCAATGAAATGTATTTATATTTTCAATAGCCTTTATTTAAATAACTAAAGTTACAAAGATATTTTACAGCAGTTAGGATAAAATTTTCTGCATTTTAAAATTCATTTGATATGAACAATGTTACCACTGGTAATAGAATTTTTAGTAAAAAGTTACGGATTTTTTTTTATTTAAGATTTTCTAAATTTGTAAAACTCCAAAATGTACAAAACGGTTTTAATAGTCATTTATAATCATGTTCGAAACAATCGGTACCGCGTACTCTCCTCCCGTTCTATTTTGTTGGTCAGAAATGTTTGCAGGTGCATGCACAATACTACACCAAAACGTTATGGGCCTATCAAACGAATGACATGTTGTGTGTATTTCTCTCTCTCTCTCTCTCTCTCTCTCTCTCTCTCTATATATATATATATATATATATATATATATATATATATATATATACTCTAATAACAGAAACATATATTTCAATACTGATTGTTACATAAAGTAAATGCCTCACTCTTACCAAGGCACCCAGCTTCATAGCTCTCTAAACTCTCCTGTAAACACGCTCTCAGACAAGTATCAAATAATATTCTCACAGCCAGTGTATTATATGCGGGTTACTCTTACGTTTTTATGCATAAGACCACCAATCGCGACGCGATACCTACGTTTGCTAGGCTTTATGACACATCACGCGATGACGAACCATAAAATCATAAGACGTAAACTTGGTTAGTCTCTGCAGAAAGTTACGTATCTCGTGTCTGCAACGAATTATTCCCAGCCAGTATGTGCCCGCACGTGAAGTCTACATTATTTACGTCTTTTTTAATTCGTAGGAATGGATTTAGTCTAAATATAGTGTAAATTTCCAAATTAATAAAATGCACACGGAGTAGGAAGTGTACAAGAAGGCAGTACATCGCATCGTTCCCAGAGAGAGGACATTTAAAAAATCACTTTTACAGGACAGTGGCACAACGCAAGGGTGCTGGTCCCGAGAAGCGCCCGCCATGTTTTATTAACGCGGCCAAGCAGGTAGTTTATCGCCGTGGAGGGAGCTGAGTGGTTTGTTCACCGTAACATGGCGGGTCAAGGATACATGAAACTGTCACATAAATCACACGCTCCACAAGTCATTGAAGTCTACGTTATCACATACATTTAGAGTTGTAGACAGATTGGCTGAAGTTGAGCTCTTTATTGAATTCTTACATAAGGAGCTGGACTGATTATACGCTGAGCATAGCTCACAACATTTGACGTGAAGAAATATCTCCATGTTCACGCCACATTATGACGTTTAAACCCACTGCAAAACAGTAATTCATAACAGTGGCTATGAAAACTAACTACAATTATTCTACGTTAATCATTGTACTTATTAAAAAAAGTAATATTACAAATTTAAGGGGCCTGCCTCCCTGGAGCTGTTTTACGGGTTTGAGGCTCAGGCGCGAGGCAGCAATGAGGGTTACCTGACTCGCGCGCCTGAGGTATGTTGCTCCTATGTGCCAGGCACTAAACTAGCGCACAGTGTTTCTGTTGTATCGCTGCAACTACGGCACTTTAAGCCTTCACCCATAATTTTATTGCTGGAAAGTATGTACCGAGGTTCACTGTAGGGTCCTTAAGTTATTTCCTACCAATTTGAGCGGTAGATTTTGTCATACAGTTGTGCGACAAGGCCGTTTTTAGCCATGCTGTAGGACTCGGAAATAGCATTCCCAATGCACATTACGTTTTCAAAGTGCTTTATCATCCTTCTCTGGAATGTGTTTCTTTTCGTAGGCAGGTACGTCAAGAAAATATATTACTGTTGACCGAATAAACTGATATTTCTAACCAACTGCAGCGCAGTTCAACAATCACGGAGGCAGGCCCCTTAAGACCCCGAATTGTACATATTTATTTTGTGATCACTCTCATTACCAACACATCCTGTACAAGTGGATTGTTTTTGTCATAAGTCATTGTTTATTAAAAACTTACTTGACGACTTGTAACAAATAATAGTCATGCATCAAAAATACTCGATGACTTCCAGTCTACCTTGTCAGATGTTTAACTGGCCAGACACTGGAGCCAATGTAAGAACCGCTTATTACATATGTTCCTAGAGTCTAGCGCAGCAGGTAGTTGAAACCACGATGTTTCAAAGTCAGTACAGATAATGTACGCCGTTCGAACAGAAGAGTTAGAAATACAGAAGTGAAATAGTCGGTAGGAAGGCAAACTCAGTGACACTCGTCAGCAAAATCGCTTCGCTGGCCAGCAATACGGTGGAAACACTTACCGCCAATCAGCATTAGGCGACTGTCCTGCTAGCTGGCTGAAGGCCAATAGGAAACCCGTATTAACATGCAGGAAACAAACCTACACGGGGCTAACTACCTCGAGCAACCAATAAGATAAGAAGTTCGCTGTTTGAGATGAGCTGTGCCAGTGGGGTATCGTGGTTGGGTTTCGAAGCGTGCAATATTATATTTGAGTGCGTGGTAGTTGTGTAATGTATTGCAGCAGAATTTGTACTATACAACTTGTACGCTATTGGCTGAAGAGAGCCCGCCACTACCAGTCAAATTATTCCACGGACGAGCACTCACCTTGGAACACTCCTCACTACGTCGCTGATGTCCACTCACTTACTACGTACCTGTGTGCAGAAAGTGGTCCAGTGTGTATGACACTTCCTTACCAACAACTCCTACACACAACCACACCATAGAGAGGCAGGGTTGCAAGGTGAGACACAGCGACGAGGTTGCCAAGCTAGGAGTGTGACATGTTGGCGAGTAACCTCCTCAGCCAGCTACGTCGTGGCCTTGCCAAGACCTTCTAGAACATACCACCGTACAGAAACAAAACTGCCCAGTGCGTCTACGACTGCGCATACAACAGTCTCCTTATCGCTGGTTCCACCTTGTTACACAGGATTTGTGAGACTAGAAAGTGTACTCAATTTACAGAATAAGTTAAGACTGAGTGTGTTGATTATATATGGTGATAACTTAGATAACGTTTTAAGTAAAACATGTCTTTCTAATTTGGTTTGTAAAGCGAGTTAAGTGGAAGAAATTACGGTGTTATGTCTGTAAATTACTAAATATTTCGGTAATTAATGAGGAAGTTACAAACAATGTCTTGTGAGTCACATTGCTAACTAACGCTATTCCCTTTTCAAAGCTTTCCCTTCACAAAATAACATACCACGTTCTGACTGACAAAAACTACACACACCCACTTGGACTGCGCGTACGTTACGTTTATTGTGGCTAAGGGGGCCAGATAACATTGACGAGTAACACATTTACATTAAAATAATATGAACCTGGTCGTTATTTCCAAGAAAACTCGCCGACCAACGGCATCTCCCAGCACGATTCCCACGTGAGAATATCCGGGGACCTACACCGCCAGAAATATAACCCGGATCGCCTTTGTGGGAGGCTTTACACAGTTAAAACATAGTGTAATATTTTTATAAACCTAGCCACTTTCAGTATATACTCAGATGTTTGAATGTGATCTTACATGCAGAAGGTACGAGGCCTATATAGTTGACAATGGAGTATACGTTTAACCTACTGATTTTCTCCACGATTATACTCGGTATTATCTTGTTTTGTCAAAGTCACTTTTATCAGGTTAACACGTGTTTTAAACTGGTTGAGGCTCTCACATCAGACAACCCTCGTCAGGCTGGGAGATTATGTTTCAGATTACCTTTTCATACAATTTGGAATAATGGTGTAACATTTCTACACTGTAAGATAGCGTTTTAAACTGTGAATTTATGTTCATTAATTAAAGAACTGTTGGAAAATTATTTGATTAGAAAAGATAAAAGACAGTTGTAACGTATAAATAAAGATTTTCGGACGTTGTCCATTGCTAATATTGGTTGTGATGCTGTAGTATTACCGTACGCAGACTTTATAAATCTTATTATTATTATTTTTTTCAAAGATTGTATTTCGAGCGTAATAAATATTTCTGGTAGGTAACTGCATGGAATCAAGCCACAAGATGCATACGCGTCTCATCATTGTTTTCAAACCGGGCCTCATGGCTTCCTTAAGAGTGCGTGGTAGATAAATAAACATCGAAAACATCGATTCATTTCTACGCCTTTTTCGAAGCCAATATGGAAAATATACCCAATCAACAAACCTAGATAATGACATTTGCCAACTTTATGAACAAATATTTCTCTGTAATTACTAATTATTTACGCGTGATCTCTTGCGCCGCAGTTAAATGCACGAGGTTTCGGCGTCAGAGATTGTGCCTCAGAAGTCCGTAACACTGGAAACAATTTTGTTTAAAATGTTGGCTGAAACTATTGTCTAGGATTGCTATTTTTGCAATTTGGCTTTAAGAAACCTTAAGTTATAGATTAATGCTTTTAACATCGAATTATGTATCACACTCTATTAAATACAGATTTTTTTTTACTGTAAAAATATTATGCAATAGTCAAAATATACCTAACTTTAATCCACATATTTTAAAACGAATGATATATATTACAGAATGTTTTAACACTTCTTGAAGTGTAGGATACGTCACGAAATGTAATTGTTGATTACTTCTATCCAGTAAATCAGTGAATATCAGAGATGAGAGAATAGTACAGATGATCCATCAGCAGCCTATACTGAGGCTAAGCTAACTTTGTTTATTCAAGAAGCAATATGGCGGAGTGCAATAAGCTGTTCCTGTATGTGTATTGAGAAATGTGATTATGGTTGGTCAACCAGCAACCGCTTCGTAAACGTTGCTATGGTAACAAACAACGCATTTCAGGTACCAATATGGCGGATGCACTCCTCATTCCGTCTCGTGGCATCATATCCCTCGTCCTAATACATGTGTTATGCTCCGTCTGTATGTTTCTCTAATCTTTGGTGAATATAATTATTTGGACTTCTACGTCACGTTAAGTTATGACTTTGCCTTGCCGTTGCACAAATATTTTTTACCATCATAAATAATCAGGTAACCGGCAATGCCTTCAAAACAAATATTACTACGCACAAATATATATTACTGATATTATTTCTCACATAAACCCTTGAGTTATTTGAATATCTAAACAAAAACTTATTTAGAACTTGTTTGCTATGAATTACACACAGTAGATAGTGAGAAACGATAATAAATGTTCATGAATAAACACGGAGGTAAATTAACGGTCAAACGTAAGATAAACCATACCATTAACTCAAATGTTTCATTGTGTCTGTCTGATGACTATCAGGCCAGAGGTTTCGAATGTATAGATTTATTTCCAAACAGAATTTTAAACAGTGACTACGACGATTTAGGCGTTTGGTATATGAATATTGATGAATAAATTAATGAACAATTTAACTAGCAGCGTGTAAAATGTTTAAGTATAATTGACAAACAATACTAAATGTTTTAGGTTTAATATTGTAATACCATCTTATCGGTTATTCAAATAACTTTCGTACAAAACTAAAGAAGCAGAAATAATTTTTCAGTGTACTAAACCACGGCGAATAGTTATTTTGTTTAGAATGGTCGTGTAGCTCGTCTATAGTAACCGGAGAGACCAATAGAAGCTCACGGACTGCTATTGTACAGCTGTGGACTAAGACCTCAGTGAAATATATTATCAACTCTGTAACTTCTCTTAAATAACTGACCAAATGCAATTGTGAGATATAATGTTCAGTAAATGTTCAAGTCATGTCTATCAAATTCGGTAGTTTACGCCTGAAAAACGCTGCACTTCCTTAAAATTAATTTTTCTGAGAAAATAAAAACTTAACAACTTACCTGTCATGCTTGTAAAACCAATCTACTTTCATTTCAGAACATTATGTACCGCATTACATAAACTGAATATTATCTACGGTACTGATAGTTGTAAAAAACATACATGCAACTTTTTGAACTTCTCGTGTAAAGTGTAGGCTAATGAATTAAAAATGGATCAAACTTGTTCGGAGCTTAAATTGATATGACGTTCAAAAACGTTATATGACATTTCCAAAATATTTTGTTGTAAGTCTACAATCTGTGGGGAGGCACCATTAACGTGTAATTATTAAAACCATTCAATCATGGAAGTGTTACAGGATGAAATTTTTTGATTTTATTTTTGGTGTTTAAATATTTCCAAGCAATACAAAGGTCAAGAAATATCTATTTTGCCTAAAATATCTGTAGGAACGTAAGAATTATGGATTGCCGTAACGCTGCTAAGATGACGTATGTTGGTGTTGATAAAGTATATACGACAAATCTGTTGTCACACTCTTACTGTGATCCTCCTGGACTCCATTACTAAAGCAGTCAAGTGACTTCTGAAGTAAAACTCCTTTTCACATGACGTCATGAAATTGTTGTATTTCTGAAAGAAAGTGCTATTTAAACAATGAAAAATATTAATCAAATACAAGACTAAATTGATTGTACATATGGCGGTATTGACGTCTTACGTTTATTTTCTAGCTATTATTGTTGTCCGGAATTGGGTGAAATATATACAAATACACTTAGATGTATTGAGATGAGCTAAATAATATGAAACGGAATATATCAGTATTATATAGTAACAAAGTAAATGTTTTATTAAATCTACACGTCGAACCATGATAAATTTTCCCACGCTGTGTACGGGAAAATAATTTCCTATCGTACTTTCTGAAGTAAAAGTTGTTATTTTTATCGACTGTTTCCACTCACGAAAAAAACTTTTAATAAATTTTCTTCAGTAATGAGGGTATAATTACAATTTATGATGAAACATATCTCGGTCATTAATAACGAAACCGCAAGAATGCATACCTTGAAGTCCTAAGTGTTAAATTAATTAAGTCGCTTGTTTTTATTACAACATTACCACATTGCCATAATAGGAATACTGGCATATCTATTCACGTTACTATCCACCGCTAAGGCTGTTGATGACATTCGGAACATGTCTAACACATCTCAGCTCGGAGCTTACAAATCAGCCAGAATCACATTACATGTACTCGTAACAGTCAAGAAATTACATTAAATGTACTCTTAACAGCCAAGATATTACATTACATGTACTCGTGACAGCCATGAAATTACATTACAAGTACTCGTAACAGCCAAGAAATTATATTAAATGAACTCGTAACAGCCAAAATATTTCATTACATGTACTCGTAACAGTCAAGAAATGTATTTTTCCACGTAAAACAAAACTATATCGCAGCTGATATTAAATAAAAATAATGATAGAGTACACTATGTAGTTTTAGTTGACAACGTTATATTGCATATCATGTAGGAATTTAATTGCGTTTGCAAATGCAAACAAAAAATAATAATACACGTTAATCAGAAAAAAATCAACCTAATTCTTAAAAATATTATGTTTTAATTTAACAATGTATAACCTTATATAGACAATATTACATAAATAATTGATGTGCTGAGAAATAAATCAGTGTACAAATGTTCAATTAAAATTCTGTTTTTATCCTAATTATGCATGCGTAATTCAGTAACTTGTATAAAATATTTAGACTTTTTTGCCAATTTATTCTCTTCATTTTAGACACAGGTTTGTGATGCAGTTATATGTAATAACAATTACATTATTTTCCCGAAAACTGTAGTAAACGTGAACTGCACGACAATGTTTTCTTCACAAAAATTTAGTAGTGAATAAATATTTGTTTTTGCGTATTGCACATATTACCAGTCGGGCTGCGAGCTCCAGTTTCCACAAAAACACCAGCGAATGCAACCAGGTGTTTCATAAACACTGCAACTTGTAAACGTACAGTTGACATAATTGTAAATAAACACTCGATGCGACGAATGTTGGTGTTTGATGTGACCATTGTTGCACACGTGTATGCTCTCTGTTATGTTCGTTACCAGCTCGCGTTTGTGTCGTTTCAATTACGTCGTCTATTACCCAATTAAATGGACGCTTTACAGAAACATTCTCAGCGGTATTGTTCCTGAACATACAGGGTATACTTTTATTACGCATTTTTAAGTTATATTTAACATACATGATCGCCATTATAGTTTGTAATGCGTACAATTAACGCGAAATTTGTAAGCGTGGCACCCATAAACTGACCTGTCGAAATAAAACACGTAAACAATATTTTAATGTATTTGGACATACGGCATGCATTATATGAACTGAAACACTTTAGGCATACGCCAGTGCGATTTAAAGTTGCCTAATTGGGCAAAAATCCATCAATTAAATGCAGCAAACGGAAACCCAGTGTTAGATGTTGTCAAAAAACATGTAACACACATAAAATACTGTAAAGGAATTGCGTCCCGGAATTGAGTGTATGTTATATGCTCGTTGACATTCGCTCGCAAAAGAGTATATGTTCACAAAAACAGTTGAATTTATAGCGCCAACCCATTTCACGAATCATTCAAAGATCACGTGCACTTAATGGATATATTCTGGCATCATTGAAAATAGCTAAAACCGCTTTTCAGACTGCTCTATCAGAAAAGTACTAAAATTGGTACTGAAATTGAACTATTAAAGCATTATGTTGACATTATATTACATTTCCCCTAAAATGCGTGTCTCCAGATTGAAGTCTAACAAAACAAAAAACATTACGAAAACGATACGTAAATGTTCTCTTCTTCGCGTAAAGACGTTATTATTGCGGGTGCTCGTACCAGTGTTTCCTGTATTGCTTCCCTGAGCAAAATAAACACAATCCAGCCGTCGTTATTACTTAATATTGTGAACATTAGAGCTGTGAGAACCTAACTTGCAGCCTCACCTGAGATGGTAATTGGTGTTAATAAATACAGGAACCATCTTAAAAACTACGATTTTACGATAACATTTTGCGAAATAATGCGACACAATGATATAAAAAAAACATGCCAGTATAATAAATATAATTTTTGATATATACTAAGAAATTTATAAAAGTAAATAAATACTCTCAATGTTTTTAACACGACGACATTATTAAAAAGAATGCATGTGGAATAAACGTTGTATAAAAATAAGCTGTTTTCGAAATTGATCCATTACTTATTTATTTACACACTAAGCATCTACAATATTTTCATTGAATGCTTACACAGTAAACATCTACAATGTTTTTATTGGAGGCTTACAAAGTAAGTTTCTACGATGTTTATATTGGATGTTTACACATAAGTACCTTCAATGTATTTTTGAATGCTTACACAGTAAGTATCTACAATGTTATGGCCTGATACGTATGAGACCGAAAGCTCACCTTGCAAAGTGTTTGACATTAATTCATTGTTGTCGGATTGAGTAAACTGTTACCTTTTTGTGATAAATCAGGAGAACAATTTAACTGAGTCGACTCATTTGTCCATCCAATCATCTCACGAAAACGAGTCATTGGCTGGTTTTTGTTCAGTGTATTCTTCCAAGTGTGTAAGTATCTATGTCACATGGAGCTAAACAGTGGAGTACTCACAACTTCTTAGAAACCGTTCGTATCTACAACACAAGACATTTGGAATATTTAGTATCAAGGAATTATACGGAATACTACTATCCAAGCAGAACGTGAAACTAGGTATGGCTCTTTAGTGAAACTAGGTATGGCTATTTAAATACTGAGATTTTAAATCGTATTTTCGCTAAATGATGAAAACGAAGAGTCATGCAATGAAGAATATTGATCTTGTTTAACCTCATGTGGCTCATTGATTTGATTGCAAAATATTGAAAATTGCTAAAACATTGTGATAAGAACGTTAATTGAGCTTACCCTTATGTTTTATACATACCATATACATATCATACTTAAGATGGCTGAAAATTTGTGGGTTATTTTTGTCATTGTTATTTAATATAAATACTATATATTTAATAAGCACAAATTGTACTCTAATTGCATATGCATAGACATATTCATTTCCCGTACAACAACTTGATTTTTAAGCTGTGAAGGTATGTTATTACAAGGATAAGTTTTGAGTTGTAAACCACAAAGTTTGGAGAACTATGGTGAACATATACGTTGCATGTAGCAAAGGCATAAATCTAAGTCACTTAGTTTCTGGCATATTCTAACTCTAATTATAAAGAACTTAAACATATTTTTCAGTATTTAGTCTAGGCATAACCTATTACATCTTATACTAGACATTATATAAGAAAATTCCTCCCACAGTTCGAACGCTGAATTTTGGAAAAGTTTGTTTGCAATATATATATCCAAATACGATTAGTGCAGCGTATCCTTTTCATACTTTTTCGCCATATACTAGAGACCTACATAGATCATTGCCAGGATGGAAGCCAAAATAGCAAATTAAAACTTTAGGAAGATACTAAACGATATTTGTTGCATCACTTGATCTTTAACAAGCTACTGATGGCTGATATGTACATATTGTAAGTTATCGTAAATGGTGTTGTGCAGTCTGCTTTACTAACGTGAATGAGTAGTTTGTCTTATACAGCAACATATGGCACAATTTCCTTGTTATATACGTATTCATATGTGGTATTTATTCCTTAACTAAATTTGTGATTAATTTGACAATGTACCTTAAATTAATAGCTTTCAGCTCGTGCCCTCCCAAAACATATGGATAAGCATGCCATTTAGCTGATTGATTTTTTTTCTGTATATTTTACAGTGTTTACATTAGTTAACTTTCAATCGAGGAGTGTAGACTGCTAATGTGTCTGTAAATTGGCTTCGTCGTATTTCAGAGAAAGTCGTTTTAATTTCAAGCTCATTAACGTAGTCAAGTTGGTGACACTAATTTTCGTTTATTATTTTGTTTCAGGTAGGTGTCACGTGGAGGGTTGAGTGCTATGCACCGTGGTTCTTCAATATGAACGTGAGTTACGAAAGTCGTCATGAGACCTTAGAAACAAAATTTAACATATCCAATTACCAAACCTGAACTTTATTCCGCCAAGTCAGATGAGAAACGCTCTGATGGCTGACTGCCATAATATCTGAGACATCATGTTGCATATCAGATATTCCGTAGTCTGTTGCGGAAAAGAGTATTGTGTAATATTGTCTTTATGCTGTGGTATTCCCCTCGATAAGCTAACCTTAAAAATATTACCAGGTAACTAGTGATTTGTTTGGAAATTAAATAAAAGTTACTCTCGTTAATCCAGTTGACTGCTAAATCAGATGTTGATAAACTCCGTAATGAAATAAATCTTACGGTAGTAACATGAAGTGAGTTGCTATGAAAATTATATATTTTTGGGTAAAAATGTTAGACAACGAGAGGCCAAAAATGCGGGAATATGTCAGACTGATTATTCGTCCCTTTTTCTCAAACGCCTCTCATCAATTCCGTAACATTATACGTATATTTTTCCAAAGAAATGTAAGCTATGTTAATTCAGGAGCCTAATGTTTTTAGTAATGAATTTAAATCATTTATCGCCACTAACATATTTATATAGTAAAGAACTATCTGTGAAGCCATAACAATAACAAAGGAAAGCGCTTTACTAAAATTAATGTTATGCGTGAATTAAATATAGACCTTTGTGCCTTAATCAGAAATTCAACATGTAACACAGAATTAATAATAGTTTTTTTTTTTTATGATTTCCGAAGAAACTAACATAGGTAAACGATGTGTTCAAAAGTATAATAAATCAACCATTTTATGATTTATGGAAACATTTCCGTGTTCCAGGTTTGGTTATCTGGGCCTCTGTTGTCTGGCTACATGAATTGTGTTATTTCATGTGCATGATCTCTTGCTTGTGTGTTGCTTGTTTTGTAGGCAATAAAGGCCGCTGTGATTGGCCTTCAGCCGTTGAGTGTTACAAAACTCAGTAAAATAATTATGTAATTCATATACAGTTCTCAGTCCCAGTCATTACTGTTCTCCTGCAGAGTGCTTAGTACAAGTAAAGTTTCCAACACTAATGCCTGCGTGCTCCATTCAGTGACAGTTTCAGACGATGTCGATTGCTGAGGTATTTGCATTGTCATTTACCTTTGCACCTAACACTTGGCTTGTCTGTTAAGTGTAAGGAAGATATTATACCGGATCCCTTAAAGCTCTAAACTCAAAAGACCGTATAGTATATTTAAAACTGATAGTACTGTAAAACGGAGTGACACGTGGGTGACTTACAACATAAAAAAAATACATTCCTCGTATATGTCAACATTCAAAAAATAAATTTACGGGAGATATATACCAAATTACGGATGTCGACATGAAATTAAATTAATATTCACTCCCAGTTTACACACACAGAAACTAAACTCTGCAATATATCAAAAGTCCCCCAACGTGTCCCTAGTCACCCCATTTTACGGTACTTCTGAACCGAACCCCGGACCTCCAGAGGAGTATTACCAGTTACTCTAACCACTGACTAGGATGACGGTCGTTCATATAGCCTGCTTCTTCTTAAGATAATTCGATATTGTCGTATAAATATATTTGGTGAGGCAGCTTTTCGATAGCTCAGTTAGTGTTTATATGACACTGCACTCACGTAGTTAATTTAGAGAGTTATTAGGTTGTTCAGCATTGTTTCCAACCCAGACCTGAGTGTGGTCTAGTGCGGACTAGTATGTAGTTCAAGTACAGTAGGATACTGCTCAGGGAGGTATTCACTCCAAGAGTATTCTCCTCCTCTCTCTCTATACACGAAGACGGCAGCTAGATACATCTATAGTCGTCTAGCAAGGTTGTGCCGTGAAGTGTTGTCTGCTCGAGCCTGATGTACTCTATGTCTCTGGTGGAGTTTGTGCAGGTGCCAACACAGAGTATTTTCCCCTCCGCCCTCCTTGGCCACATTCCTTCATACCCCCCTGCCCCACCTCTCTTCTTAACCAAGCTGCGATAGAAGAACGCATTCTAATTTGCTGCATAGTTGCGTCCAATGAAATAAGAGTCGCCGGTTGTAAATTAATGTTCATGCTATTCGGTGGGTCACGAGTGAAAACTACAGGTAGACGAACACCTTAAGGACGAGTTTGCACCTGTTAGTGCATAGCTCATGGACCTTTCCAACAAAACAGGCAGGCCTTGGCAACCAACTGAATAAATAAATATATCTGTAGAATAATCATCATTATAATATATCGCCCCTGAAGACCTGAGATAGATCGATCGATATCAAAAAACTTGAACGGAACAAAGGTGAAAAGTCAAGCGGATACAAGTAATTGAAAAAGAAGATGGTGGTTCAAGTAAATATTAGTAAATATGATGTAAGATACGTCATATTTCCTTTACGTAATGTATGTTTCGCAATGGTTGGAAATTCTTGGAATATTGAGGAAATCGTTTATCTTACTTAATTATTGATTGTTTATTTTTTGTTTTCAAGATTTTTCAAATGTGGTTTTACATATATACATACATACATATATATATATATATATGTAAAACCACATTTGAAAAATCTTGAAAACAAAAAATGAACAATATATATATTTATATATATTTTATATATATATATATTTATACATACACACCAAAACACACACATACAACTATACATGATATAAATTACAAACATTTTCTGCAAGTTGGACAATAGACCATCTTACATATGTAAGTCGTTGTCAGTAAGGTCAGCGTGCGACTAGAATGACAATGTTTACAATATTTCATATATCGTTAAGTGACGTCATCGCAAATCTTTGTCTTTCTAATCACGCGGTTCATTTAATTGCTCTCTTTACTAAGACTCGGCAATTTTACGAAAAAAAAAAAAAAAAAAAAAAAAAAAAAGGCAAGTGTCCGTGAATCGATTTGTCGAACAGCTTTAGCACAAACACGTTAACAAAAACAATCAGTTTACGATATTTTCTAAAAAAAAAAAAATTGGTAGTAACTTATAAAAAATAAGTATTATTGCAGGCAACATAATACTTGCACACACGAGTTACCAGGACTGCAGTTGATTGGTGGCTAGAGTACTGGCCTCCCATCAAGGTGATACTGGTTCGAGTCCCGGCGAGGTCGGCCCCCGGATTACCGCATGTAGATTTCGTGCCGGACGATGTCACTGGTCGGCGGGTTTTGTTGTGTGTCTCCCGTTTCCCACACCCCTTCATTGTGGTGCTGCTCCATACATCACGTGACCCTTTCACCAGCGTTAAGGACCTAGATGTTCAGTGCTGACCAGAATATCTACACTTACCAAGTCGTTGCTTTGACTACTACAGAAATGTTACATGTAACGCAATCTATCATTGCGTTGTCTCACTTAAAAACCTATTCGGCGTTATTAAACAATTTATTTTGGAACGTGATTGTAATCTTTGTTAATAATGACAACGTCTGTCTGCACGTGTATCTGAGGGCTGCATAATTTGACGTGGCGACACGCACTGACACTTCATGTCACTGAGAATGTAAATGTTTCATAAGCTAGTAGCGATTATAGTGTCTAAATTGTTGAACTCCTACAGTAGATTATTACACCTTAATAATACTATATTACTAGATGATTTTATGTTTATAATGGTTAACAATAAGCGTATTCGTTATTATTTGGACCTAAACATTTGTGTTACTCCAACAATCACCTAACGACAAACTAGACATATCCTGGAGAATATTAGAACCAAAATATAAACAAGAAAGAAACTGCATGACCTATCATGGTTTAGGCCTGCCAAATAAACATCAAACATGCAGTGACAAACATTTCATGTTAGCTTGAATGTGAAATCTACTACAGTATCCAAAATGTCATTTTATACATGTATACACATTAACGTACATGTGTATGTGAAAATACGTAATTAAATATATAAGTACATGGTATACACACAAACAAACAGAAAGAACCTAATATATCATCCATGCATATGGCATTTTCTTTTCCTGTATACGTATTTTTCTTGGGTTCCTCCAAATTTTCCTTACAGCATTAAGTTTACATTTTCTGTATATAACATTTTTTTTGCTCAGCAAATAACCACAATTCAGGCAAAATAATTCTTAACAGTAATATTTTAGATACACTAACATATATGTGGACTGAAGATAGTAAGTTCATGTTTGGGAGGATCTCATACGTGTAGGTTATAGTAACGTTAGTAACGGTGATCATGAATACGACTGTCATTAACCTACAGATAACAACACAAGTGTGAATGTCTATTGTTTACAGACTGTATGTACATATTAGTCATGTTTCTGATACCACATTAACTGATGCACCATTTTAACATCGTTTAAGACTTACCGTACATAAAATGTGAAATTGTAAGTTTCTTTTGTGCAGTATCCATTTAGTGATGTAAACTTATTGATTCCCTAGATTATAACATTTTCCTGAATATAATAATTTTAACACATGACCATTAGAAATGTTATCACAGGGTTCTTATATATATATATATATATATATATATATATATATATATATATATATATATATATATATATATAATGTTATAACAGTGTTGTTTTATGTAAGTATGCTGATCTTCATATACAGGTACGGTGGACACTGCGAGTAAAATTATCAAATAAACGTTGACTAACCTAGTAAAATAGGTACTTGCGAAATTTGAAAGTTAAACTATTTTGTACTTACCTTGGGAATATTTAGTTTCACGGCTGCCATCGTCCAGACCGACACACAAGCTATAATCACGTGCACGTAGAGACGATACGACTTTCGGTTTCCAGCTCATTATCACCCTTAGCACTCCCTTGTGTCACGCTTCCATATCGCAAAAAAAAAAAAAAACTTTATTTGGGAATTTTAAATTGACTTTTTGGTAACACTGCTATTTAGCACTTTTTGTGTGAGCAGAATTACAACGCCATGCTACGATGTTAAAAATATCCGTAAATTGTAAGGAATTTGGCGAATATGTGCTCTTAATAAACGGTAATTGCGAAACACGAAAATGCTCTCCGTGTTTATAAAAGGGCGGACGTTTTTGTAACTTGGAGTTTCGGAGGGAATAGAATAGCTAAAAGTAACCGTTATTCTCCGTTAAAGCACTTTAAAAGGATCCTTTATCGCAGGAAAAGAGGAAAAATTGTAACATTATCACTAGCGTGAACTGTTTTCCAGTAGAAACTGAAATTTGAAAAGTGTTTCGAAGTAGAAAAAAGTTGGTATTTCGCTCTTCGTAAACACTTCCTCTGTCACACATAATCAGTAAATTATTTTGTAACTCTTCGTAACCGTGACAAATTAATTATTTAATTTGTCCTAGTCTAGTTACTGGTGCATTAATTAATTTCTCTTCATCCTGTTGTATAAACGTGTTGAATTTCGCAATAGTTCAAAATGAGCGCATTTCCCTTTTTATATTACCCCACTCAATTCATATTATTCATATTAATGACTTTTAAAATTTGAGTGATCATTAATTTTGTCAGGCAGACCATCAACGCGTTCGTAAGCGTACGCTGATCTTCAAATGTATAACAGCGATTGTACATACATTAATTATTGTACCAGAGGGTTTTTACATTGTTTTTTAAAATCCCAAACATCAATTACGACAAATTATACTATTTAACGTTTTGATACGATGCCCTGTCAGAAATCAATAGTGACTGGAACATTTTGTGGTTTTGACGACATACATGGCTTTGCTTATTCAAGCTGCGACTGTTTCTCCAGTGGGTGGAGAGTTTTACGTCACAAGCTGGCTCCAAAGTATCTTGTCCTGGCTCTACTGTAGGTTTATAATTGGCTTGTAGTTTATCAATGCATGTTTGTAATTATGTCATCTCTTAAACTCTTAAACATCCTGCTCTGCACTTTCACAGCTGCTGAAGATCACGTTTTCTAAAACTAAGTACAGGCGTAATGTAGGACAACTATTTTATTTATGGTATGTACATGTTCTCGCTACACGTTAATATTCTGTTTTGTGGTTTGTTTCCCATTTTAGCGTATTAAAACTTTACAAGTGTTCTTTCCGAGTTCTTTCCGCGGCATTATAGTGAGGCAGTTACGTTTTCTCAATTACTGTTTAATATGTGACCACTGGCGTGGAGATGAGACTTGCAAAACTGTTCATTGGTGTTTGTAGTCTTAGAAAACTACACCTGAAGATGTGTTAACTCTGCAGTTTACATCTATTTGTAAATATGTTGTCCTTCAAAGAGATTATGTAAGGCGATATATTTGTATCGCTCGCTAAATAAAGACCATTTTAGTACTAAAACATCTTGGGTGTAGTGAAATTATTCGAGACATATTTCAGAAAAGAGACGAGCCGGAGAAGATATGAGGCTGAATGTATTACCTACGGCCTGACATTTAAATCTACCCACCCAAACATCTGAACCGCGACTCGAGGAAGTTTCTCTCTCGCATTTTTTGGCGTGAGTGTAGTTGAAGTGTTGAAAAACGCGGCAGGCTGTGTAAGTAATCCGTGCTCCATGTCGCGGCTTTCTATTCCACTGATGCGACTAATTATCTTCTTCCAACCTCTGCGAGATTAAGTTCGGTTCGCACCATCGAACTCAACTTCAAATACATATTTTTTTCCATTAAAATCCGATGTACAAATCCTTTTTAAATCCCTTGACCACTAAGCATAACCGTTTCACCGCAAAAAAAAAATTTAATTGTTGTGGTTATTTAATTTTTTTACTTTAAATATCTCTTGTATTTATCTACCGTAAATTTTTTCATAAATCATAAAATAAATTTTTATACTAGATAACGTTTTCGACTGATTTATTAGATATAATTGTATGTACGAATTTAAAGCATTCAAACTTTATTAGGATCATAAGTTATGTCTTACTTTCTGTAATTTATTCTTATTTTCCAAAGCAATTCAGGCAATAATATCAAATTACACAGGTTTAAATAAACGCACATGAAGTTACTATAATGATTCCGTAAATAAAGTCTCATTAAAAATATGCTTACAAGTTTTCAAACAATACAAATAAATTACCATAGAAGACGTTGCATTTAGGTACACAGGACTGCTTGTTTATAGTCAGTTGTAGAACATGAGAATTTTTTGTGTATGTTGTAAAGGACACTTCTCATTAAAACCACAGTACTTTTGTAAGATAAAAATGTTATATATACATGTGTGTGTGTTTGTGTGTGTTTGTGCTATTAATGAATAGAATTATATATATTTTTCTAACGCTACTAGTAAACATGTAAGTTTTTAAGAATTCTCTAGGGAGTACAGAAGTGCACAATTATGTACGTGTACAATTTTACATAATTCTAACTATTGAATGAAACTCTTATAGTTTATTTACCATCGCAAAATTTGGTTTAAAATAGTTTACATTACATCTCTGTCATTCTGCAAGAAATGAATTAAAATGACAAATTAATAAATATTAAATAGTCTTTTCTGTGTAGGACTCTTCTAGTAAATATTATTTATTTCCTCCGGAATTTTAAACAATTTTAATATGTTGTTGTAAGATCTGGCCGAAAAAAATTGTATCCAGGATTGAGAAGTTTACAAGAATTTTCTGGTAACACTGTCATGCATGATGTGCGAAAATAAATACATTCTCACACTTTGATTTTTCAGAACTTCGTAAGATTGTATTTTTTTCTTACAAACATTACAGTGGCTTACAAAAATACAGCGGATAAGAGCAAGCGGCACATTCACAGACTGCATGTATACCCACACAAATATATTCACAATATTTGAATTATTTTATTTTAAATGGTAAGGTTTAATAACGTGCATTACTTAACTTCTTCTGCCCAACTAGTGTGCTGTTACTCAGAGAAAATTTTGTTTTACTAAACAAAACTTTATGATCATTATTTGCTTCTTGGACTGGGATGGCACGTAATAGATACTCCTGCAGTGCTGCCACTTCACACACATATCCAGTGAGGTTGCAATGCTCAGTGGTAATTGTTTCCTCTGTCAGAGAGTACTCGGTAGGTAGAGCTGAAATATCAGACAAACTGTTCATACTGTCAGAGATCCTGGATGTTTAGAAAGCCACTTCAATGCAGTGTCGATGTTACCTTGCTTCACACCGCGCAGTGTTCATGACCTGCCGCTGTCGTATCTCACAAACACATCTGACCAACTCAACTATCTGCCACGGACGCAGCTGCACGAGATTTTAATCACGTTCAGATTCATCTATGTTGATTATAACCTTATTATCAACGTTGAGTTCATGCTAGTGATGACAGGGTTGGTAGCACGAAGAACAACTGTACCGTTAATAAGGGCGTTGACTATGAAACAACTGTCTCAATGAGTAGTTGACTGTACTTTTTAAATTAGTAGTGCCGATGTGCAACAGGGACACAAGTACCAACGAGAACACTTACGATTAGTTTTCTGTTGCTAAGCTACGTCGATTTGTGATAAAATTGTTCTTAAGGAGAAAAAAAATATGTCCATAATTTTTGCTACATTACGTGTCCCTACAAAACGTCTGCAGATTTTGTCATACGCAAATAAAATAAACGTTTTAATTTACCTAACCCATAACAATAAACGATAAAAGATTTTGTATTCTTTAATTTTGGTTATGCTTAACCAAACTTAGTTTACAAGAATAAATTGACGGAAGTAAGATTTAAACTACAGCTTCTGTGCACGATTTTCATCAATATTTAATATTTATAAAATATTTACTTTTGTTGGATTATATTTTCTGAATGTTCTTGACATTCTAATATAGTACGAATTTACTCGATTCTAATTGTAGGTAGGTTTCAATTATTTTACACCATAGTAACAGTGTTATTACAAATTTTGTACCAAAATTTGTGAGTGAAGAATTTTAATTTTAAAAAAGTCACGAATAATATCTAAAAGTTAACACTGTTTCATACAGATTGAATAAAATTATTTATTGCTGCCAAGAGCCATAACATTCTCCTAACACAATTTAAACGTGTGTCACTGCGCTTGGTCTGTAATAAGTAACTTAAACGAGAGCTGTGTTTATGAAAGCTTGGCAGAACCTCAAACTCACATTGGTTACAATCACAGTTGAAATTATAATTAATATTATTTTTGTTAATATGCCTGAGCTACTTTCACCTGCCTTAATCAGTTGCTATGAATAATTTATTACGTTTTAAGTAAATAGCAAACAAAAAGTTGAATAATGACGCACAAGTACAAAATAAAACACAACACTCTGCTATATAACATTTTTGTAGCCATACGTTATCAGCATTTAATAAATTATTTAAATTTTTTCGTAAAATTATGAACGTTCCGGTAACAGCTTACGGGTTTTCCGTCTACTTTCTTCGCTGAGCAAAAACAACATTTACATACCATTGTAACTATAAAAGTATTATTTAAATTGAAAATATATTACTACACGTTTTTGAAACTAATTAAAAGTCTGATGATAATTTATCGTAGCCTCTTACAGGTATGTAACCGCATACAGATTTCTAGCCTGTTAGAGATTAATAGTTACTAAAAATATGTGACTGTGAATTTCTAATAGATATGCAAAACATTGTAAGAATTAAATCGAAAAACTTTGGGCACATGCTTTAGATAATTTATGCATGAATTGTTCTGAATAGTTCACATAAGTCACAACATTTTTATTGCACGGCAAAGGATATGAGCTGTGTGATATTTCTGAACGACAGCGACATTACAACTTGAGAAGAATGAAACAATTTCAATTTTAATACTCTGCCAACCAAAGCAGGCTAATCTTACAAACTATATTGGCTGGATATTTTATACTTAATTTCCTAATTTATAAATAGGATTATATTTAGTTTGTGGCATGCCGCTGACAATTATTAACTGAACAGCAAATATGTTTACTTTCCGGCAAATGATTGTGCCAATAATGTATAAACATTAAATGGAATTGTTTGAAACGTTAATAGGTTTAATAACTTATATTCGTTTCTGATTAGTCGATATTGAACACAATTGTTCCATAAGAAATGGAAGCACACAGCCTAGTAACTGTGATCTGGCACTTTAGGAGCTGAAGTGTAACAGAATCAGAACACTAGTTCCTGTTCAAATATGCCCGTTATATTTTCCCGCCTCGAAGGCTGTTAAATGGCCGAAATCACCACGGAGATATTTAAACCCCGTGTTCGTGTTTCTGAGCACTTGGGCCATTCACTCCAGTTTCCTTATCTTGTATCAGGTCTGGTTCAAAGAAAACTAGCTCTTTCTGCAAGCGCGCGCATTTTTCATATTAAACGCGAGGTTCACATGCGATGCCTATACTGAAGTGAAGAGCCGATATTCATAAGGAAAGAGGTTTCCTGCCTGTGCCGCTAGGGTCGCAGACAGTAAATGTGCCTGTTAGATATAGCCAATTGTCGCTCTGGTAATCCGCTTGTCTCGGGGAAAATATACATGGCCACTGTCCCCTCCTGTAAGCGGTCAAAGTTGTTCGCCTGGTGAACATACATATTTAGCGCGCTCAAGGTATAGAAGTGTGGAAGTATTAAGGAGACAAAACACGTGCATCACACTTGAGCCTAGCCTCTAGGCGCAAGTCGCTTAACTAGCGTCGAACCTTCTAGCTGACAACTACCCACTATGAGACATTCATTTGTGAACCTATAATTTTATGACGTTATATTAATGATTTAGGGGTACTGCGAGCGGTTTTAAATTTTGAAATTTTCTACGCCGAGAATTTCATAACTAAAAAGGACCACCGAGACACCCATTTTAGGCACCGTGAAATAAACTTTGAAGACAAACGATGACCTAAATTTAACTTACACGTATGTGCCGTTCTTTGAATTTTGCTAAACAGACACAATTGATGCTCTCTGAGCTGTTTTCGAATAATCTTGCAACGACTAAAGCTTTGCACACCACTCGGGTGCTTAAGCAGGCAGTCAACTTATATAGGAGGAAAAAATATATAGTGCCTCGGTTATTACAACATCCTCGGGTGTGTAACAAGATTATTGTGGTCATTAATGTAAAATAAATGAAAGGATTTTTTAAATAATACAATTATTTATTTTCACTTCACAAATAATAAAATGTTGTGTTAAGAATGTTATGATTTACTCAACTGAAACGTCTTTTCAGTGCTTCGTTGCAAATTTTTAAAAATGAATTTTAAATGTTTCCACTTGAAGTATCATAGTTACAGAGCTACGACAGCCAATACGAGTTAGTTCATTCATCGCCTTGTATGTAGGAGCTGCGGATAACTAGTTGTGCACGTTAATATCACCCTTATAGCAACTGCGCTTGTCAGATTACAACGCTCAAACTGCTACAGACAGACGGCATTCATAAAACTCATTTTACTCGAGGCTAAATGTGTACTTAATTCATGCAGGATACCAACAATGAGCGAGAAATCGTTTAGCTAGATTTTTGACAATTAGAGAATGTAAATTTCTTGGATCAAAACTATTCAAATTGTATAAAACTTGTGTTCGTAATGATCGTTACATTCTGGCCATGTCAACAAACCACTTATGTATGTAGAAAATCCGAGGTGTATGAAGAGTAATTAAATAGGTAAACATTGTCATTAACGAAACAATTTTTTTTTCTGTTTCGCATACATTTTGCAAGCTACTAAAATAATTTCAGAATAAAAACACTTATATTTTTAGCCTAATCGCTTTTGCGCAGAAGAAATAAACGTAATTGTTACGATTTATTACCACTGATATTTGTTTCCTACCAAACTAATTGTCACCGAAATTTCAAATTATTTTGAAGTAAGGAAAATTATTGTGCTGTTCGTATTTGTAAACAAGTTTGAAACTAAATATTTGGAGGTGTTCTTGCACGACATTTTTAAGTTCGAGAATTCTCACGAGACTCATTTTTTAGTAAAGAAATTAAATGATAAACAAAAATTAAAATAAATCCGTTCTTAACGGATTTTTTTTAAAATTATACTTCATCCAAACCAAAATATGTTACGTGAAACTTCTGGAAGAATATTGCATTTTAAGAAATGTTAAAATTTTCTTTATTTGTGAACATTTTTAATAGTACTATATTATACACGAAATATTTAATAATTTTGTTTTGTAATCCTTTCTACTCCAATATTTCTATAGAAATGTAAATTAGAATGCATTTTGTTGATGTAAATATTTTAGAAATTGGTTCAATTGTAAAACATTTGTTTCTATAATGAATGCACGTTTAGAATGTGCAGCAGCAAGCAAAGCCGGCAAATATTTATTTGCAACTTTATTCTTGTATGCTTACTTGTTATATCTACTGTGACAAGTACCGTACGTGCGGTGTTGGCTTAGTGACAAACTGACGAAGGAAGGCTGACAAGTGGCTAACAGGAGACTCATACTATCATGTATATCGATATGCTAACACATCACTCCTTTTGCTTAAAATTTTTGATGATGCATTAGGTTAGTTATAGTTAGGGTTAAAATTACCATAGGTAATTAAAAAAATAACAAGTCATTTATGTTGTCCTTAAGAAAGAAACATTTTGTTAGTTTGGGAAACAACAATACATATAAATAAAATATTGTGCCTCCTTATCACGACTATGGAGACAAGTAGCCCATGGTTATAGCACAAATATTTTACGAAACCAAACTAACCGCATGATAGGTTTCTATGCACTGCGTACAAGCCATCATTTTTCGCTTAACTATTTATGGCGTATATTTGTGCCAAGAGTTTCCCCAGTTGACTGGGTTGATAGTAATTACGTTACTCGGAAACTGAATAGCTGGGATTTGAGGCCAGGCACCTCGAAAACAGTTAAATCCCTCAGATCAGGGAACTTATGGCAGACACAGTCAAATACTACTTGCTTCGAAATATTTGCATGGCAATTTGGCTGATCTTGGGTATGTTCGATTGTTAAAAGCGTGAACGTTTCACAGAATTACCTGCGTGCAAGATAAAGACCAAACACATCTGCTTTTGTACAGCTTTTATAGTTAGGCTAATATATTTTTTTGCGCAGACTAAGATATACTAATAATAAATAATAAGTGGCACCTGAATTCCGTGGAATGATTTTTGCACTGCACTTTGTTTCTGTGCGTTGTGTGCACATATGCAGCTCTGCTTTGTTGTTATTGGCAGCGTGTCTTTGTGAGGAAGTGTCGCTTATAGACTGGGCCAATCAGAACGAGGCTTCTACATCACCACACTCTAAATGTGAATTAGTGGTTATTCACTGATACACGCTGATAGATGGAGCAGTTTCAACTATTTGAATCAATGAAAATAGTAAACTTTTTAATTAGTGAATATTCACTGATTTCTTGTAAGATTGCCAACATCTCACATGTGAATCAGTGAATATTCTATGTTTTTCCAGTTGTTTTCAAAGAACATATTTCACTTATTGAATGAGTGAAAAATTACTGGAAGGTCTCTGGAAATTCACTAATTAACTTGTGGAATGTGGGCACAATGTATAGTAATCAGTGAATATTCACCGAATTCACAATGATTTCTCACTGATTCAATTTGTTGAAACTGCTCCATCCGTCGGCGAGAATCAGTAAATACTAACTAATTCAGATTTAGAGTGCACACGTGTGTGATAAATGGGTAGAAACCCAAGATGCTGACAGTTAAAAACATTCAAATTATTGACCACGAAGCAGAGCTGCAGGTACGCTCATAACTAGAGACAGGAAATTTCGAGAAAATATTTTTGCAGCACTTTGTTTCAGTGCCTTACGTGCGCACCTGCATCTCTGCTTTGTGGTCTGTGATTGGATGCCGTAACACCCAGCGTGTGGAGGTTAAACCCACAAATAACAGGCGTGATGTGTGGCAGTTATCCGTGTACTGATTGGCACAGTCAAATGAATAACTACTCTGCACAAAAACACTCTGTCAATAGCCATGAAGTTGAGCTACAGGTGTGCACGTAAGACACTGAAACAAAGTAGGGCAAAAATCTTTTCACCAAAAATTCCCGTCCCTACTCATAAGCCATTGCATTAAAATGGTATAGAGTATTTTTTTTTTTCACGAAAACCATGTGTGCCTATAAATAAGTAACCAGCTGGAGGCAAAACAATTGTCTCAACAAGCAGCTAACTGGGTACTGATGACAGCTACATTGTACAGCTATATTTGACGTCCAGCTCATGGGCCAATTAGACAACGAATTTACCTGGTCCTCACTTACAGTTAGAGACGGGGAATATTCACGGGTTCGCTGATATGTAGGCCAGCTTCCAAGAATAACTATGTATTCAAGCAAACATCTGTTTATTATCTGCTCGCTGACACTGTGACATGGGGCACGTTGAGGTATATTTCATTACTGTCTCAGAGGCTTCCAGCGAATGTTAAATAAGTCAACAGCCAATTGCGAAAGTGACACAAACTTTTAGTTGCTGGAATTCTAGCGTGTGGGTGAAAGATAAGGTGATTTTATCAGCTCCCTACTGATAGTATGGAGACAGATGATGGCATATCGCGAAAATGTCTCAAGCCAACATATCCTTGAAAACTCTGTAGTTTCTTGCAACATATATGATTGGGCGATGTACCATAACGTAGCTGTCGTCCGACCAATAACGGACATCAAATTTTACAATTTTGGGATTCTTATTGGCTCAGTCGAATAGGGCACCAGATCCTCGTGCAAGCGAAAAAAGGTAATATTTTTGTAAGCAGAACGTGCGTTCAAATCCAGCGAACAGTCAAGTTTTCCCGCGATAA
The DNA here is from genome assembly GCA_003012365.1 of Medauroidea extradentata. Lineage (NCBI taxonomy): Eukaryota > Metazoa > Arthropoda > Insecta > Phasmatodea > Phasmatidae > Medauroidea > Medauroidea extradentata. The sequence continues at coordinate 82,728 of PNEQ01102439.1, read as the reverse complement.
ACGGTCATCTCTATGTATAGACTGCTCACGATTAAGTGAGCACTTCTTAAATTTTTCTTTCAGCTATTTTTATTCATCTTTACTATTTTCAGTACGGAAACTATCACGAAATTGAAAACCAATTTGAACGTTTCACTATACTGAAAACTAATCACCTTTTGCCTAAATAATATACAGTTTTTGGTTATTACAAATGTTGAGTAGTGGTCAGTTTAAACTGGACAGATTATAGGATGCTTGCTGTATGTGGTATCCTGGATGCTGGGAGGAGATATATGTTGGGGCAGGAATCACTGCAGTACGCTTGCTCGCACATAACTCGCCCCAGCAGCAAACCTTGCTGTTCTCTCAGGTCACGTACCTGGCCCCACCCTCTCCACCCTTCAACTACTTCACCCCCCTCACACCCCTCTACCTACCATGATGTCGTGCTCGTACTAACGATTTTCAGAGCCGGTGTGCCATCCTGTCTGGTGGCCATGAGCAACTGTTACATTCCCTGGCCCTACTCCACTGCGGACACGTACACAATCACTATTTATAGTACAATATCATTCACCATTCTGAGATCAAAGTATTATATATATTTTTAATTTACTTGTTTACTAATTATACGTGTTATTTTTGAACATATCTCAATGACTGAATTCCTTGCAGAATTGTAAATGCCTTCTTGTTTGCCAGTTGGTAATAAAATCATTTTGGTTGTTTACTTGTGTGTTGGTTTACGTGTATTTTCTGGTTTTCCGTGACACACAATTTGCTACAATGTCCAAAATACTTCATTAATTTGTAATGTTGCAATACTGTGTAGATTATAACGTAGTTAAATATTTTAATACAGCATCAATATACTCCTTTCAATAACTTGACTGGTGGGATGAACAAAAATTATTTCCTTAAAAATTACTTACCTCACTCTTACACGTTAATCAAAGCCTTTAAATTAATGTTATGTATAGAATACGCCGTCCACGTCCTATCATGACCAGAAGTATAAAAATAATAAAAATGTAATTTACAACAAAACTTTATTCAAAACGGTGATGCATGGTTAAGCTAAAATGTAATGTATAATTTTTTTTAGAAAAAATAAAGGATTAGAACGGCTGCCACTACAAATTTCACAAATAAAATAAATTTTCAAATGTCTACAATTAGATTTAAAAAAAATATATTTAATCAAATATTATGAAGGTTTTTTTTTTCGTTTGTTGTAGTACAGTAATTTTTCTGAAAGTCTTATTCAGTAAACCAGTTTTTTTTTATGTTTTTCGCTTTTTTTGTTTACTACAACTGCTACTGCTTCAACTCTCTTATCTGAAGATCTTAATTAATTTTAGAAATATAGATGTTCCGTAATTTCATCCACTAACTGAATAGGTTTCCAACGTAACTCACCAGATAATTTAATTCTTACTTGTCGTCGTGATCGATTAGCCGCATTGTGTAATGCTACCTACTTTATAAACTGCCACAGATTTTAAAAGACTCCCAAAACACAACAATTTATTTAAAATGACTGTAACGCGCGCAATTCACATTCGGCAACAAAATTAATTTAGTTAATAAAATCTCATTTCTCTCTTTGTAGATTTATGTCTGTTGTAGGTCGGCGAAGTAATTTATTACATATCCAGACGTTGACAGACGGAGAAATGGACGGTCTTAAGAAAGTAATTCTAATTTGTTTGTGGTGGTGATAAATGAGAAGAAAAAAAATAAACCGACATCAAGTCCTTTGACAAGAGAAGAACGGTTCCTCGGCTTATTTTCAAATTGAATGTACGGGTTAAATCAACCAGATACTTCTATTTTTCTGTTATGAATCACTATAGTATTTGTACTAGTGGTGTAGTCTGGGTTTAAAGCCAACTGAGATGCCCTACCTATATGTTTGTACTAGACTTGTCATTTTGTAACATTAAATCACTGCTAGAAATAGGTTTAATTTATTTTGAATAAAGTTGTAGGAATAAGTTGCGTAGTTTGGCGAAGAGCAGAATACATGAGGCACGCCTTAACACCGTCTAAGTGCTAAGCGAGTGTAATTATTTTACCTGGTAATTAATACGTATGTACAGATGTGCATACGCTCGGTATTACATTATTAAGATAGTGATCTCTCTTAAAGGATTACGTTTTCTTCTTATTTTTTTAACAGGCGTAAAATCTGATACACCACAAAAGTTTCCGCAGTTGTCGACATTCGTGTTTAAAGTCTTCGTGAGATAACACTCGCTCCAGAACCACGCGACTGACTTCTGCTCGCGTGCCAAAACTTTGACGGCTGCAGATAAATGTTTCCCTGCTCAGTTGTACTTCTGTACTTGAGAGGAGACACAACGAGACGTAAGCCGCTGAATTTAAGGCCATGATCTTTAATTTATTTCAAATAATTGCAAAAAACGTCAATATTGTTTAACCAAATACCTTGAAATAATTTGAGACTGTCTACAGCCATACTGCACACAATTTTGCCAGAAGTTTTTTTTTAATGGTGTAACGTTTGCTCGCAAATTTTTTTGCTTCATTTTAGCTTATTTAGACAACAAAATATGTGATATTTCAGGGGCAAAAATCTTAAAATCCGTTTGGTGTATTGCAACAGAAAAATTCAGAAACAAGCGATGGCATAAACATTTTGAAACTGTAAGAAGGAATTTGTTTTATATGTATTAGTTTGCGTTAAATATATTTTCGAAACCACCGCAAAAATAAAGAGCGATGCCTTAAGATGAACATTGTAACTGCAGTACGCGGCAAGTGTATATTTAGTCAATCCACGTTCCATAGAAATATGAAGGTGGTAATACAAGTGATAGTCGAGTGTCGTGTGCTTATAGGCGAAGATACAAGTGGTTAGCCAGCAAGGGTAGCCCTTATTGTAAGCGCAGCACCAGGCACAGGTGGCACTCCTTGTGTCACCATCAAACAAGTGCAGTGCCTTGAATATTATATTGTTACAAAACAATGTAGCCAACATACGCAGCTATGACTCACTTCATGACTTTCCCGATTCTGAAGCAACTGACTCACGCGACATAAGTACGAATTCGTTAAATTATTTAATTTCTTAAAAAAAAAATACTATGCTGATCATTTATAGTAATTTTAAAGTGTTCGAACATACATGAAATATTTAATTATATGCACTAATTACATCAGTTCAGGAACGTTGTTTAGTTCGCACTGAAGCCCTCGTACATGCCGTATACTTAAACTCGGTCGGAGCTACAGTTCCTTAGTTTTTCATACTTTGGTAATAAAAATACTTATTTTTCTTAGAGTTTCCCGGGTGTTAAATAATAACCCTTACATATTCTTTAGCAAGGTGGGTCTCTCTGAGTTGAACTGTTGGCATACTTGTGGGTTAGACGGGCACTAAGCCACGCATAAATACATTAATCATGTTAATAATTCTTGATATAATCAGAACTCTAAGAAAGTCAGAATTTATATGGCAATCTTTGTATACAAATTAATGTAACAATATAATTAAGTGATAATTATTTTACTAAACAGGTGTTTGTGAAATACATCCAGAAGCTTTGAAGGCAGGTTCCTTACACCCAAACAAGAATGAAGTCCATATAAATATAGGCATACAAATCCATAATTTTTTAGTTATCAGTATTATATTAGGTCAATGTGTTGGAATATAATACAGTCATAACCTAGATTTGTAAAATTCGTATGTTTCCACAGTTGATGTGTTGTCAAAATGACTTTCTTACATTTGTCGTTTGTGTATATTTGTAGTTAATATTTTAGGGCAAATTAAAACAATTGGTATGTGCAGTATACATTCTTAATACAGACTTAATTCGTCAACATTTAATGGAAACTTGCGAAACCATTAAATAACATGTGGGAGTGTTTGAAAGGGTACGACAGTGCATTATGCAACATACGCACATGCGTTAGGCGTGTGTGTGTGAGAGTAAAAGCAAGAGTTAGTAATTTCGAACATTTACTGAGAGTTATTGTGTAATGACATTTGCAACTACACTCACACGCTGACAATGTCTAGGATAAGTTACGTGCTATTATTCGTTAATATCACAAGACTTAACTATATGCGGACCAATGTTAAAATGTCAATTATTTTTGTAGGCTGTAAAATTATTTGCGAAACATCCCTCATGTGCTACTGCGTAATAATTGCAACTGCGCTGTGGTGGGTTCTCGACTGATATCGACGAGCCGTCTCGCCGGAAGTGGTATCGCCCGTGAGGACGAAGCAAGGCGGGAGGCATAGCTTCCCGCTGGCAGGGGCAGACCACGAGTAATAATTCGGCTGCGACCAGGGTGGGCCCGGAGTGGCGAGGCGAGAGATATGTGGCTGGGGGTAGAGGGTGGTTGGCTTCCTGCAGTGTGCGCCTTCCCGGAAGAGAGACTGGTTGGTGCAGGGGTGAGGGGATGACCCCGGGGGAGGAAATATGGCGAAATTTGCATTGCGCCGCCAGCGGTCCTGGGCTAGGGGAAGTTACGCATCCAGACTCGCAGGAGAGTTCTGGAGGTCGCGACAACAACCTACATTCGTTTGCCTGCGTGTCACACTTGCCTATTACACTATACAACAATACTTGCACGAAGGCGAGGTTTTTCTTGTTACTGGACATAGCAACCTCAGAGGTTAAGATTTCTGGCTATGCCAAATGCTAACATGAGAATAATCAGTCAATCAGTATCGAGAAGTATTAAAGTCTGTTATTCAATTAGTTTTTGTTTTTCTCTTAAGATATCGTACCGAGACAATTTATTGATACATTTCTAAGACAGTTAAACTGGTGTACCTGCTTTATCTCCACAAACAGAGTAACTAACTTTTAATTACATATTAATTGATAGTGTTACTATATTATCTGTATATATATAATTTGCAAATTAACTTAAATTACCTTGTATATACGTTTATATTAATGTACGTGAACTGTAAAGAAAAGAGCATGTATCCTGGAATTACTTTTTTAGGCAGTTACATAAGCTTCAATTTAAAGCAAAAACCACCTTGATATCACAAATCATTCAGGAGATACGGATGGTTAATTGAAAACGAGATAAATTTTTTTACCGGCTTTCAAGGATGAAAATACGAAAAATTCTAAAACTACTTTGTAGACATTTACATGAGCACCAATATGATGCAAATATCACCTAGATATTTTTAATGGTTTAAGAGAAGTAGAGGATTTATTGAAAACACACTGCTTTCACCCCTTTTATTTCCGAATTTCGAAAAATTTAAATGTTATGAAATATGCATTTGATTAGGCAATGTTTTGAAGTAAAAATATTAACAATATGTCATCAGATTAGAGAATTTCGCGAAAATATGTTTTGCCCTTTTTACCCCTTTAATTTTCGATTTTCGAAAAATCCTTTCTTAGTGGGTGCCTACGACGTGATGGGAAGCTAAGTCGCTGAAAATTTCACGTTTATAGGTCCAGCGGTTTGGGCTGTGCGTTGATGAGTGAATGAACGAGTGGGGCCCTTAATTTTATATATAGGGATTGCGTTTTATCTGCCTCGATGAATATGCTAAGTGAGTATCAACCTTTGTGTTTAATTTTAGTTCTTTCCAAATTGTAGACGTTTTACCTCTACTTTAATATAAATTAATGTGTCAATTCGCGAAAACTGTTTCCTCTTACGTTAAAATTTCTTGGCTGTATAATTATGAACCACTTGATCTGTTATACGTAGCTGCAGACAGATATATTTGATTCATTGTTATAGGTTGAGGATATAGTACGACCTTTGAAACCCTAGTCACTTTTCATTTTCATGTATTTTATACTGCTCTCTCATGTTTTAATACCCACAAAGCAACTTATGTAAGTATGAAAATGCCATACTCAATAGTTCATTTCTGAGAACACAGTTTATATGATATATAAATTATTGTTTTACACAAGATGTTGTTCAAGAGTGTTCGCTTTAATGTGAACCACCTATACGTCAAAAATAAGAAAGTCTCCCTTCAAATATAATGTATTTGGGAACCACCTTGTGTAGTGGTGACTTCTCTTAAATTTTAGTAAGTGTGTATACAGGTTGTTCGAAAATTCATATTACAAACATCAAGGGGTACTATAGGGGACTGAGTAGACAATATTGTGAATAGGAAGCCGTGTTCCAAAACGTACCATTCCCGTTCTACTGCCATTAAAATGTGTCAGATGGTGTTGTTTTGAAGGGTGAAGATAACCATATGAAATGAGGTGTGACGTAAGATACAGAATTAAGTGACGCTTGACTCATTACAAAAGAAAGTCAAATTTATTTGGAAACAACACCAACGCAACAAAAAAAACTTTAATTTATCACACTAACACTTGTGTCAACATTGGGAAAAACACATTTCTGTCTGTGAAGGTAAACGCCACAAGCCATCAGATGAACCTCTGCCGTCCTATCTGGTTGCAGAACCACACCGGCACATCATATTGTAATAATAGCTGTAGCACGGAAACAGTACGTCCCGGACATGGCTTCCTGTTCAAATTATAATCTACTCAGTCCTCTCTACTATTCATAGAAGTTTGTAACACGAATTTTCGAGCACTCTGTAGATGTGTACGAGTATGGATATATTTGAAAGCGTACGTATGTGTACACATGTTACACACACATACGTACATATATTACTGAATATCTCGAGACAGGCGCATTAAGAGGTAAGCCCAATCTTGTGCTGTTTCAGAAACGAAAATCTCAGCAGCAAAACATTGTTCTGCGTCATTTTTCGCGCACAAAGTAGCAACACAATACTTTTATAAGGATATCGTACAACCTACCGGTTTTCTGACCATTATAAATGTGCACGAGTTCCAATTTCTGGCATTCCAGATAATCCTTTTCAATGCTACTTCACGTAACATGATAACAAGATACCACGTACTTGACGTAACATGATCGCAAGATACCACATGCTTGACGTCACATGATTTCAAGATACCACGTACTTGACATAACATGATCGAAAGATACCAGATACCACATACTTGAATTAACATGATCGCAAGATACCACGTACTTGACGTCACATGATCGCAAGATACCACGTACTTGATGTAACATGATCGCAAGATACCCCTTACTTGACGTGACAAGAACGCAAGATACCACGTACTTGACATGACATGATCGCAAGATACCACGTACTTGATGTAACATGATCGCATGATACCACATGCTTGACGTCACATGATCGCAAGATACCACGTACTTGACGTGACAAGAACGCAAGATACCACGTACTTGACATGACATGATCGCAAGATACCACGTACTTGATGTAACACAATCGCAAGATATCACGTACTTGACGTAACATGATCGCAAGATACCACATGCTTGATGTAGTATGATCGCAAGATACCACATACTTGACATAACATGATCGAAAGATACCACATACTTGATGTAACATGATCGCATGATACCACATGCTTGACGTCACATGATTTCAAGATACCACGTACTTGACATAACATGATCGCAAGATACCACTTACTTGACACAACATGATCGCAAGATACCACGTACTTGATGTAACATGATCGCAATATATCAAAGTTACCACGTACTAAAGCGCAAACGATTTCCTTTGTAAATTTCATCCTGCACACTGTTTTCGTGCAATTTGCAAAAAAATAGTGAATAATTATATGTTTACACTGATAATTTTTTCAGTTGTATATCTGAAACCTGCAGAAATTCGCCCAATACCAAAAATTCGACATCGTGTATGTTTCTCACAATTGTATTAACGGTCTTGAGGGCTAATCCATGACAAAAGTTCACTCACACTAAGAATATCTTTCACACTAAAAAAATGCTGTAATACAGGTCATGCATTTTTTACCTTCGTTAAAATATGGAAAAAGATTATTATTATTTTTTAAATTGAGAATAATTTTAAGAAGTGATTGTAATATGGTTACTATTAGCTTTTAATATTAATGTGAGTTATGTTTCTTCTGTTACGATTAATTACAAAAAATGAAATTATGTGTCTTAGGAGATAAAATGTTATTGCTTCATGATTTTAACCAAAGTGTATGGGACGAATATATCATCAAACGAAACGTTTGCAAGTCATGCAGTCATCTGTACAAGTCTAATAATAAATTAAATGTTTGCGTCGTCTTTTTGTCTCGTATGTGGATAGTACGCCTTTCAGTCGACTGCCATGGCTTGTCATTGGATGTGCAGTACGATACGCGCTGTTGTCCAATGAGGTTTGTGTGTTTGCTCATCTTTGCGGGTGTTGTGTGGATCCACAACCAGTTAATGTGAGTGTGTTTTGAACTAGATGCCAAGATGTGTGAAAGCGATAAGGGCGACCCAGCACGTGCATCACACCTCAGACTAGCCTCTAGACGCCAGTCACTGAACTGTGTACAGTCTTCTCGCCGACATTTGGCCTCCGCTCAGTCTCGAGGTTATCGTTTATTCACTTAATATTAAATTAAAATTGGATTGTAAAAGCTTCTGCATCAAGATTTGTACACCTAAAAGAACCACAGAAAGACCAGTCTTTGCCACATTTGACGACGTAGAAATGAACGTTAGAAACACACGAAGTACGTGAGATAGGTAGATATACACAGGCGTAACTTCTCTTAGAGTTATTCCTAAGCAGACATAACTTACGAACACTGAGCAGTTATGTAATAATCTTGTAACGGTCGTAATTCAGCACATCGCTCGGGGTCCTGGACAGGAAGCAAACTAAACGTGAAAGTATTTTCGCAGTGAATATTTACACTGCTGAGTATATTTAATGTGAAAAATGCACTGTTATTTTGAATTCACTTATTTTACTTTGCTATTGTTTTAATATAATTTTATAAATTGCACTTTCGTAAAAATACAATAAAAAAATTGTTGAACAGTGTAAGTATGATACTAATTGAAACTTTTCACGACTTTGTCTCGATAAGTTCCAAACATTAAAATATGAAAATAAATATGATTTTTGCGATTATAAAAACTAAATTAATCGAAAATAGTGGGTCACCGTTATGATTAAACAGTCAGTTAAGTCGTGTTTAATGCCATGTAATGACCAGATGTAGAAACATAAACGAGTGCCAATCCTTGGCTGATAAATTTTAAATGAAAACGAAAAACAAGTATTGTCGCATCTCATCCATGCCGGTATTCACTTCTGACAAGAACCATGGCAGTCACGACACCAGTAGTTCTGAAATTAGCAAGGATGCGACAGTTATTTGTTTCCTTTGCTTGCATTTAGGACGGAGCGGGCGGCAAAGCTGCTCCTGCAGGACATCTGTCTTAATTGGAACAGTTTTCTGGGCGACACCGTCCCGAACAAATGTTGCCAGCTTCCTGTTCCGTTTTACGGCCCGGTTTAAATCAGAAGGAAGTGAGCAAGGGGGGTGGGGGGTAAAGCAAGCTGGGTTGGAGCCTTCACAAGGGCTGGTAGGGTAGTGGGTGAGACTCAAGGAAAAGGAAGGTGGGGTTGAAAAAAAGAAGTGTAATTCTGATTTCCCCCAGAGATAAAACCTGAAATATGGGAGAACTGCAGTAAAATGAGGTCACACTATCCCTCTTCACTCCTCTGTCTTATTCTCCTTCGTCTTCTCTGCTTTCCTCTGACTTACTTTCTATTTTACTTCGCTCTCCTGCCATCGGCGAATCCTTTGTGTGCGTGTATATTTATTTGACTTTGAGGAAGTCTCTTCCGCAGCGTCTTTACAACCTCGCGATCATAACACAGCATGGCGTGGCACGTCATCTATGACCGTGCATCTGATTTGTGTGTGGCGTTCCACCCCTCCCCTCACACCCTATATCTGGTCGCATCTTCCTAGGAACCAGAGAGACTCTAGCCACGAGGCGTCTTCTGTCCCGCATTGTGTCTGCTTGCTTAGAGAGGCCACGACTTGTCGGTTTGGACGAAGAAGTAACAATTTGTGTAGCAAACATACACACTTTATAATTACACTAGCCATCCCATCATGCGTTGCGGTGCATTTGACATTTTTGGATATTCTGTTCTGCCCCTCTACACCGTTTTGAACCCACGCTCTTAATTTTTTGGCAGAAATCTTTGCGGTTTCACTCATAACTCACCAACTTTTCATCGCCGTAGGAGAAATGCTTTAGGAAAACATAGAAGAACAAACAAATATTTATTTGTGTGTTATAGAATAATCACATTCGGGAAGACAAGTTTCCTATTCCTGGACATTTCTTATTGGTTTATTTCCATAATACAATTTTTTTCCTTTTCTCGACATCTCACCAGATGAGTGCGCATAATTCCTCACTAGAGGACAGGGCCTCTATATTTACTGCTCTGGATTTTCTCATCCAAGTGTTCCCGTATTCATTCTTCATTGCCGTAGTAGGTTTGTATGTCTCTTAACAATACACTCATAGTACATATAAACAAATTCAGCATTTGTGATAGCACTTGACGTTAGCTTTAATTCTCTCTGTACTTCAAATAATGTGTCACTTCTAGCAAGTTCTAAGTCAATTGTAAATATTTAGCACGTATCGCTGTTAGGTCCAACCAACTGGTTGAGTGGTCAGAGCTCCTGGCTGGTGGGATAAGGGTCCCGGGTTCTATTCTTGACCGGGGAAGTGTGATTATAATGTTATCACACCGTGTTCAGGGCTGGGCGTTGTGTTTCAGGCTAAATCTCACTTGATACAACCAGGTTTTCCCACTGGGGTCGTCAACTTCATAAAATTGAAATAACGTAAAAAATGTACCTTCGTTAATTTTTATAGTACTGTGAAGCAAACTGAAGTGTATAAGTGAAGAGCATTTAGTTGAAAATATTAAACGGAATGTATGACATAGTGGTAGGTGCATTTTAAAAGGCATTTCTTTTAAATCTCGGAAAATTGTCTTGCACGAAAGCATGTTTAAAATTTGCCAGTGCAGAGTAATTTCCGTTACTTCAAATATTATTTTACTATACATTATTGGTAATAAAACACTGTGATTACAGTAATCTAGTCCAGCAGTAATATTTTAATGCTAATTGAATTTTATGAAGGTCGTATTTAAGTAATGAACTGGTACTTTTAGACTTTTTGCTCAAAGAAAATAATACTGACGTAAAACATGATTGTGTAAACAAATTGTGACACAATAAATGTTAGTTTGCATTTCTTCTCTATACAATATGTAGGCGTAAGCTGAACAGAACCAATGAAATGTTTCCATTGTTATTACGAACTTGTTTCTTCTGTGTCTTAGGAATACATTTTCATTTGCTTAATTTCACTTGAGTCAGTGAACTGTGTTATACTTGCTACTTAGAACCTTCAGCTGCACTGAGCTCAGCCTCTCTCTGGTGGAGTTGCTGGAAGGCAAACAACCCACGTCTCACTGGAAGCGAGATAGCTGAGACGAACGTATTGTTTGTGAAGCAACAAATCCTCTGACTAACAATTTCTTAGCTACGAAGTTTCAATACAGAAGAAACGTTAAATGAAATAGTTAATACATTAATTTTAAAGATAACATTTATCAGGCAAATGATTCTTTCTGCAACATTTCTTAGGGAATGTGAGATACAATGTATTATGTTTTAAAAAGTCACTTTCTGATTTCAAAATTTAATTTTAGATAATAAATGAAAAAAGAACTGAAACATTCTTACATGTCAATGTTCTTATAATTGTACGTAAATTTTATGCAAATGGTATGTATATTATACTAAAACTGAGCCATTAACATTTTTTATTGTCAACACATAATTCCGTTACCAGGAATAAAACACGCCCCTTAAATATGCATAAAAAATTTTTGGAGCTCTTTATTTCTCTTTAAATATTAGATGCCACGTCAATTCTTTCTTTAAAGATAACGTTTAAAAGTTATTATTTTACATAGTATGATAACACAAAAATAAATATTCTCTACTAACTCCAACAACTACGCAGTCGTTCAAATTACTTTGAAAAGGCACTAACATGGAGCGCCGAAGTATGAGTTGAAGGTAAACTGCGGACAACTGTCACAAAGATCGCGTGCGTCATTGCAAGGGGTGGGCTAAAGGTCGATAGCCGGCCAGATCGATAGGTCGACGCCACTTTTTATCGACACAGTGGCGCGGACTGATCCATCGACAGGATTCCGTGTGCCGCCGTCCAGACACTTGCAACGTGTCGTGACGTCACGGAACTAAGTCACGATACACGGTCGTGTGGACTGGAGAGATATTGTCGGCGTTCAAGACAAGTTGGCAGCATGCATGCCATTTGTTTTACGGGTTTGCTGAATACTGCTAATACGCACTACTTACATCTGATGATAATTGCATCCGCTATTCCAACAAACGCGAACATTTATTTTAATATGTTTAACTTACAAAGTTTTTAAAATAACATGTATACTATTTTAGCACAAAAATATTCATGGCGACGGAGAGAATATTGAGATAACAACGCTGTTTCCCATGATCATTACATCACGTAACGCACTTTCCATTTTTTTCATTCAAAATCGTAAAAAAAAAAAAAAAAAAAAAAAACAGAAACGTAATTGATTCACATTGAGAACATGGGTTGGATTTTAGCCGAACATGATTCTCTGGGCCATCTATAACGAGGTCGCATGGTGAACCTATTTTGCGCGTTTGAGGCCTAGAATTGCCGAAGAGTAAAGGACAACACAATTCGAGAATCACACCTCGCTCTAGTCTCTAGTCTCTAGGCGCAAGTTTGAACTGGCGTGAAGTCTCTCGCCGACAACACACAACTCACCTAAATGAGCCATTCAGAGGTGTCACTATAATTTGAGGATATAATAGTAAATATAAAGGTGTATTGCACATTTCTTTATATTTTAAAAAATTCTACACCAAGATTTTCATATCAAAATAGGACCACGAAAACACCAATTTTCGCAGTGATGCTACATGCTTTATTGTGTTGTGGTTAATATGGGGGCATATACGTAAGCAATGTTCTTTGAATGTTGTTCCTAAGCAGACATCACTCAGGCACGACGAGCAGTTTCGGAATAAGAGTGTAACAGTCGAAGCTATGCCCGTAGTTCAGCGGTCTGGGTAGGCAGGCATCTCATTGAAGTTGCTGTGAACGACGCATTATGCCTATCTACGTAACCATATATATTACAAGAAGTTACCAACATAACTGATAAGCCTACTTTTCTCAAAGTGAGTGCAAATTACCCCTGATGGTTATGATACGTTACGTTTTCTAGAAATATTGAATGATAATATTAATTTAGACGCATCCAAATGGTGAAATTTCGCGAATTCAATGACCTGCATGTTAGAATCAAATATCCTATGCAACTCAAGCTGTGTCTATTCGTTCATTGTCTGTTGTTCCACTAAGTAGCAGCTAGTGTACACATGGTCGGGATTTGAGTATGTATAGGATATTTAATTCTAACATGCCGGTCAATGAATTCGCGGGATTTCACCTTCCCTACGCAAAATACACGAAATATACTAAATATAAGCCAGCTTTCTAAGTAATATGAGAATACCCAGTTCAACCAAATTTGATAAAAATATGTTCTTAGATGTCTTCCAGTCTTAAAGATAACAAATTCATGTCGTTACAGAATATAACAAAATGATGAACGAGATACGCAAATGTCAAGACAACTTTGCATGTAGTATGTGAACCAGGTTTGATCGAATTCCTGAAAATATTTTTAAAAATGATTCATAATACTAAAAAACTAAATAAATGGCTACCGTTATGATATTATAAACACAGAATGAACAAAACACGCAAAAGTCGATCCAGCTTTATATGTAGTATATGTAAACAAAGTTAGGTGAAATTCAGAAAAAATATATTCTAATATATGGAATACCGTGCTAAAAAAATAAAAGTTTTGAAAATATGAACATAGGATGAACGAAATACACAACAAAGTCAATTCAGATATGTATACTACTGCATATGTGTACCAATTGTTAATAACAACATGAAGAATACTTCCTAAAATATGTAATACTATGCCAAAATATAAACATGGCCGCCTTTTTAAAAATATGAACACAGGACGAGCGAAATACGCAGAAGTAAAGTCAGCTTTGTGAGTAGTAAGTCTGTACCTAGTTTGATGAGATTCTAAAGTACGATTCCTTGATTGCAAAATGATAATGACCGCCATTTTGAAAAATATTAACAGGACGTAAACGAAACATATAACAGTCAAGTCAGATTGCTAAAATTTGAATAAATTCTGCTCACTAGTTCAAATGTTTTAGGGAACACACGTCTAGACATACCTACACACACAAACACGCCTAGACTCACACATGCACACATAATGGTGATCTCATAAGCCGACTTTTACCTTCGGAAAGTAGGCTAAAAAAACAACTAGTAGGTAATTGATAAGTTGATTGGTGCTGTCATCCCAAGTCGAGTTGAGCCAAACTGGGAAACAGTTAATTTGACAGACGAGTGTCAGTAATAAATGCCATAGGACTGCTACAGACATAACGGCAAGAGAAGTTTATGTTCGGCATCTAGTAGCGTGTTAGATCGTGTTGGTGACTACGATGGTTGGGTCTTTACCAACTGACCAGTCGCATTGCTGGCTGCTTTCCTAAATAATAATTGTATAACTCCTAGTTAACACTTATATTTTTAGAAATAAGAGGAAGTAATCGGCTAGTAAAATAAGGCTTTTACAGCAAAGAAATTTAATTACATAGTGACGGTTGTGAACTTTTGATAAGTGAAAACAAATAATTTTTATTATTATTTTGTTCCCGAAAACTGTATAATTTTATGCGATGTCTAAATATTTAATTTGCTCTGCAAATTGTCGTTTCGTTATAAATCACAGAAGAACTGAGTATAATTGAGACGCGAACCTGACTTTCACACAATCAGCCGGAACGTATTGATAAAAGTACGTTAATAAAACATGCCTTCTTAAATGCATGGCGTTTATTAAGCAAATTTTCAATTATATTGACAAATAACTTTCGAGGTGCAATCACAAACTACTATGCCTACAAAGAACAAAGATTTGTTTCCATTAATAAAATGTTAATTTTTGTATTTCCGAACAAAATCATGCAATTATGTCAGTAAATATTTAATTGTAAAGTGAAAGTACTTTCTCTACTAGGGTATAAGTTCTGTTATAAATATATTATCTTAGTTTTACTAAGAAACGGAATATACGTTGTTTAATAAACTTGCCAAATCCAATTAATTATTGCGGAAAAAAGTAACCTTATCTATGTGGTTAGAGTTTATTTGTCGTGCGTTATTTTTTCGACAGTGTTTTGTTTTGCCGGCACTTACAATACGTCGCTGCCATATTGTTGGACTTTTGTTGACTTCTATGATGGACCGCAGTGTAAAAGTCTACATCTAAGGACGTGGTAGTTTATTTTCAGGTTTACTTACAAATTTGTATTTATTTGTTATTTGACCTGTTCTGTAATGCTCCTGCCCTAGTTGACGTGTCACGTGCCAGAATTACCTCTAGCTGTAGGGCGCGGGTCTTAAACATGGCGCTGGTAGAAAACAGGGCGGAAGAAAGAGAGAGACAGTCGCGGATTGGAAAATTACCTGCTGATGGCCGACACGAATCAATTTACGTCGAGCCGGGCATCGTTTTCTCCGCGGTTCCGGTGGATGCGGGGAACAGACACGGAGATAAAGAGACGGGAAGGGATGATACGCGTTACATATTCATCACGGTTCGACTGCTCGCATGTGGCGGGAAGCTGGGAGGTTGGCAGGATCGATATCTCGTTACTTAGAGCACCCGCCAGCGAAGATCATCCCGTCCTGCTGGCTCCAGAGATGCCACATATCCCTTCCTCTTCTTTCTCCGAGCCCTTCCACTCTTATAATAGTTGCAGTTCTGGGACCCTGTGCTCAGTTCTGCTCTGTACGACCGACATTTTAGTCGCAGATATCAATGCTTAAACGTCTGCGACCAATGAGCTTTTCCTCAAGGACACTTCTTACCCCTCCTCTCCTAACTTAATTCTTACACCAGTTACAAATAAAACCTCCACAGGGGCAGAGCGAAATAATACCGTCGAAATAAAGGAAAGAAAATATTTTTGTACGGATGAGTTTTTTTTCTCCTGGACACAGAAATTGCCCCGTGGTTTCAATAGCTGGTATTTTCGCGGGTCGATGGATGCTCCAGGCCATTGTCTTGGAGTATTTACGGCTGGAAGTTTGGTGCTTCTTTTCTCTCCTTTTTTTTTAACAAATGTTGTTTTATTTGCACAGGACCGTTGTAATGAAACGGACATCAAAAGAATAAAGCTAACCCTAGAAATGGTGCGCAGTGAATGGAGATATGGAGAAAATGGCTCGGGGTGTCCGGGGGGGGGGAAGGGGGGTGGCAAGGTTTAAAATTTTACAACATTTTCATTTCCTATACTTCTCGCGCTCCTTTTGTAAACTCGCTTGTCCAGGTTCTCAAATAATACAAAAGTGCTTATTCGTCTGAAAATGTAAATATACGTTTATATTGCCTAGAAGTAAATGTGGAGCAAAAATCACTTCAGAAATATGCAAGATCATAGCACGGGACTGCACTTTTAAATAATTTACGGACTGAAAATAAAATACTACACAACTTCAAAGATAAACACAACTCATGTCCATGCTACATATAATAAAGTGTTCATGAAATTAATAAATACATTTTTGCAAATGGAAGGGGAGGCCATGCGAATAATGACGTGGAGAACATTGCGTTTTAAAAGTCAACACTCGGGTAGTAAATAAAATTGACATTGGACCTACCTGATAGTCCAAGGTTATAATTTCAATGTGACAGGTTACATAATTGTTGCAAGAGTAAAGTACAAATCATGTGTGTACTTGCTATATTAACCTACAGTATATATCTATTTATTTTAAGAACAATTTGTGCATGAATGCATGTATATTCGTACAAATAGCATTTTGTAACTCATGCTACTGTCTTTTAGAACTTAATCCTTACGAGTAAACATTAGGAAAATGATAAATGACTGAAATATAAAATCAAGACAAAACCTACAGAAAATTGATTTAAAAATTAGTTCTTACTGAATGATATAGAAACACTATTATATAGATTAAGGTCACTGAAATTTAAGTAACTTCCCTTAGACGAGAGAAATACGCTATCGCCCAGGTTTGTCACACGTACTATATATCAGATTTGTTCGAATGCAGTATGCATTTTTTTTTCTTCATTCCGGTTCGCAAATACGTATAAATACAATAATTTTTGTTTTTATTCGAAAAATTACACAATCTTTATTCTGATAAGAAAAGAACATCATAACGTAGTAATTATTAAAATCTCATTGTTGTAGTAGGGTTGTTCAACGGGCGGTTTATGTAAACAGTAAGATTTTTTTTGTAATATAATAATCACAAAGTAAAAGTCTTAGTTTTTAATTGCTGTGCGTGTCTATATATATATATATATATATATATATATATATATATATATATATGTGTGTGTGTGTGTGTGTGTGTGTGTGTGTGTATTTATTTATTTAAGCACACACACTCACTCACTTTGAATATTTTGAATATGTGTACATAGTTTAAGAGATAAATTGATTTCAAACACATTTTAAGGATTTTAACCCCGTTAATTTTAAAATTTCAAAAAATTTCAAAATATGTTAATATGCATTTTCGTAAGCTTAATCCAAAAAAAAAAAAAAAAAAAAATCTCCACGATATCACAACGTGTTTAAGCGCTATTGTGGATTTATTGAAAATACATACTCACCCTTTTTTAACCCCATTAATTTTCGAATTTCAAAAAGTTTCTTCTTTGAAGGTGCCTACGAAGGGGAATGCCAACCTCAAAATTTAATGTATCTTGGTGAAACGGTTTGGGTTGTGCGATGAATAATTGAGTGAGTTTGTGGGAATGCATTTAATTCTAAACATAGAGATTTTATTTTACGAATCCATAATAGTGCATGCATATCATAACAAAGGAGGGGTAAAAATTCCGAGTTTAGACATTTTTACAGCCCAAACGTTTTGCTGAATATCACATTTTTGTAGAGTCTGGCAACACAATATCCTTTCATAAAATTGGTAGCACTGCTATCATTGTGCAGTAAGAAAAATGTATTTTTATAAGACCCGTCATTCTATAAGAAGTTGGAAATCAGGGTTGTTAACTGCTTCTGTTACGATTGTTTCTGCACTAGATCGTTTTGTTCTTTAATATTATAAGGTAGTTATATTCACAGATCATATTGTTGTCGTGACAATGCAAATAGTAATTGTAACCAAACCGGATTTTGTCCTTATTTCAATAGAATTAGAGGCCGTACAAAAGTAAAGTTTTCTTATTGAGACAATCTTGCTATTAACATGTTGTAATTTTTAATAGCACACACAAGAGAAACAATTAAAATGTGCTCGTGCTACTGTGTAATTTAGGTGGTTGACATAAAAACGAACCTTGCTTAGCCATGTTTTAGCATATGCAATGAAAAAAATTTTTTAATATCTTACATCTTGTTACGTTTTCATAAAAGTTATACTCCTTTTTATTTTTTGGTAATGCTAGAGTATTTACGTAAAACGTACAGTATTTTATAACTTGTTTAAATGAGGGATTCTTTTAATATAAGTGGTTTCGCAGTCTATCAGGTACGTCTTTAATTAACATTATACACAAACTATTACATTACTTTTACGATGTTCTTTACGGAGGAAGGCAAGAATAGTTAGGTATATAATTATACATTCATGAATACTTATGAGCCACTCAATTTAGTTACGTCGATGACAGTCCCACCTTGTTAATGATGCCGAGGCTGATGTAAGGTAACGTCCACGGTGATCGGCACGTCGTAGATCTGGACGTCGTGGTGCATCTTGGTAGTGAAGTGGTTCTGGCGACGATATGGGGCAGACAGACCTCGTAGGTAGCGTGACACACCCCTTTATCGCGCCCTGTGTGGCAACTCGTATCGCTGTTGGAGTGGGGAGTTCTGCCTTGCAGTTTGTAGCAACTTATGTTAAATATTATGTAATTCCTGGCCGGGTGGCCTGGTTACTGATCGCTTTGATAGAACCAGGGTTACATAGTTCATAATAATTTGAAGCCAGATTTACTTAACACGAGAGAACATTTCTTATTTTGAACAAAACAATATAATATATATGTGCGTTTCATGCAACTTGCTTTTGTGTATTGAGTGTTTCTATTGTCATCCTATCCCCGTGGTCTGGGAAGTAATGCCGACTTGACGTCAGCTACCGGCCCTCTCCTAAGCTATTTATCTCTGTTGGCTGTCATCCCCCACATACCTCACCACAAGTCACCACAGTGCTTAGTTCAAGTGTTTCAGTGCAATTCCCCTCAGTGTTAGTCTTCAAGTGTAATGTTTAAATTCAGTGTAGTTCAAGGGCAATGTTAGGTTGTGCAACGTGAACAAACCATGGCGTCACACCGGCTTTCAAATTACCGCCACGCACGTGACGTCACACCACTCACCCAGCACTAACGTAACCACCACGGACATGCAAAGACTCAAACATGTATTTTTTCAGCAATTCAAACTTAATTTACGAGCTCTGTTATGTAATAAATAACGGCAGTGGCCACGCTATAGTATGAGAAAGAGCATTATATTAATTTTAAGTCACGTGGTCACGTAATTATGTTTACGAGTGTTTTAATTTAAATATATTTATTTGTTCTACACGTGTGTTAAAGTATAAGTATGTTCTAATCACTATCAATAATTATTTAACACTCCTCCACGCAAAGGGTTTTCATGTGTTATCACCTCACCTTCATTTCGCATCTAATAACGGGACAAATAACATCTTGGCACGCACCCGCGCTCATTGTCTCGCCCCAGTTCATCATCGACTGGCCACGTGGTGGGACGTACGTCCCGGAGAGGAATTCAACTATTGCAAGTCACTGATATTCATAGTTCTGTTCACGTATATTATATTCAACGCTTATTTTTATCCTCTCCGTTTACCCATGTTTTTGATTCGTGCGCTTAACACCAATATCCTTCTACTTTATCTCCACGCCTGCGTGTTAGGGCCGGAAGATCACTGTCTTGGTATCGGCCGACTCCAGATGTTTTTTAGTCAACTAGCCCACAGCTAGAAACCACTATAAGAGTGCCGTGACCACGTGTGTGTATTGCAAGTCTATCACCAAGTGTCTGTACTTCAGTATCAATAAATCAACATGCAACCAAGTAAGTAAGTGTATTGTGTACATTGATTTCACTAGGGATTTAGGAGCTGACCAAGTTACGGTCCTAGGGCAAGGGGCCGTGTGTGGACAGCCCTAATAGTCCACGTGGTGAGAGAGCTAGTTTTCTCCGGGTGCTCACATAACCTGACCAACCAACTAGCCAACATCACCGCAGGAAGGAGAGGCACGCCAGTCGAACAATACGTGACCTTGAATCACCACTACCACCACAACCGTCCTAGCCGGGCATAATGCTAGGTGGCGCCCAGAGATCAACATAACCACAACCACATTTAATTCCACTTCACCGTTCTACAATGTGAATTTTTTCGGTTTGTTATGTCAGTTGGTTTTAGTGGCGTACATAAAACCGTAAAGTGCAACTTTTGACGTTTACGACTCATTACGCAAAAACATGAGAGATACAAAAATTTTCTAAGAGGTGTATATCGTCACAATTTATGTTTAAAATTAGAAAATTAATGCCTGGTACAAATATAAAAATAAATAAAAACGTTGACAACTGAGGTGAACGGCGCCCTTAAGACGTTTCGACAACTTTAATAAAGTTTATTCTACTTACGCAATGTTATTTTATTTAGAGTAATATTTGTAACTTTGACTATAGTGTTAATGTGTGTGGGCTAGTTTCTGTGGGCGAAGCTACCCTATCTCGCGTGCCCGGCCTCGGTGGCCGCCATTGACGTCAGTCGGTGTTCACCCCGGGTCTTTCATCAGGTTGCTTTCAGTCATTTTTAGTTTTACTATAGTCAGTGTAGTTAACGGGAAATATTTGTTTGTTTGTTATTGACCTGGGGCTCCTGACTCCCACGTCTATGGGGCCTAACTTACTACATGCCATTGTTCCACCACTATCCTTGCTGTTCTTCTGTACAGTCCAGATGTATTGCTGCTTTTTCGTGGCGAGTAAATCACACAAATTACCCTTCGGACTTGTATTTACTCAGTGGTTATTTACCCCATACCCAGTGATATTTCAATTTCATGTTAAGATTCAACTGTACCCCTGTTGTACAAATTCTTTGTTTTAAAGCTGTAATATTTGATTTAGAGTATAAATCACATATGTTTGTTTGAAGAACCAACTAAATGTACGTGTTCTTTAACATTTCTGTACTACGTTTGCATTACTTCGTAAGTGAAATTTTAAATAGTGAAAAAATAATTAGAATTAATTTTTTTCTATAACTGTTTACAAATTCCAATTAACACATAAAACAAATTTAATGCAAACATGTTAAAAAAACACATCCATTAAATTGGTTCTTGATCCAAACATTTGAAATTTATACTTAAAAACAAACATTAAGGCTTTAAAAATCTCGGGAAACTGAAATCAGGTTTACTGGACATGAGATTTGAACCCAGGAGATGAGTTTCGTGATTTAGTACTACACTATTTCTCTTTGTTTCAATCTCAACAAAAATAAATAAAGCAGCTGTTAATAAAAGAACACATACTGATTGTATAGTACTGTAAAACTGGAAATCGAAAATAAAGTACAAAACACACGGAACCTAATTACATACGTAATCAGAATAAAGTGGACATATTTAAACAGGTTCGTGAAATACAGACTCCATAGATGCAAATTTAAGTAATTACCTTGATTAAAACTAACCGCTGAAGAGTGAAACGTATATTTGCGTAAGAAAATAAAACACCTAAAACGAGTGACGGGAAAACTGATGGTGCGCCAACAGTTATAAATACAGCTACCACTGTAAATGTGCCACAACTGTAAATTAAGAGTAAACGTGTTTATGTTTCTCATAGTTATTTAGTAGCAGACTAGCTACCATTAACTGTAATGTAAGTTACACATATCACACTATATACGCCCATACGTAACTCTATACAGGACTGCAGCCAGCGGGGAAATGGTAGTGGAAGTAGAGTGTAAATAAAAGCGAATATAGCACTTCTTTTGAAATAATATTCTCAAATTATACATATGCGTCATAGGCGACCTGAGTTGTTATTCTAATGTGTCAAGATATGATGGGACAGCTTGTTTCCATTTACTGCTATTCCTACCTGGCTCAAAGCTATGGAATTCAAATTGTGTTTAAATGTAAGGTACCAGTACCGAATATGGCCCAGTTGTCAATATGCGGCCCACTAGTCACCATTGTGTGGTAATGCCGAGATCGATGTGGGATCGATACACACTAGTCTCCAGTGTGAACATACACCATACATGAATATCTGTCTTACATCATTCATGTGTTATATTAGTAATATAATTAATGTCTTTGGCACGTATGATTGTTGAACCTTAAGCGGGACGAATTCGGTACACGTACCTTATTTATTGAAAGTTAAAAATTGTGATCATACGTCATTATAGTGCTATGTCGACTCAGACTATTAAAAGTGAACCAAGAAAAACTACAAAGGAAGAAACAAATCTAATTAGCTAACACCAACACATACATAAATAATAAAGCCTAAAAAAATTCCATTACGAATTGTAACAAATCACAGAAAATACAAACTAAAAATTAAATGATTAAAGCAAACGAGCGGAAAACAAAGAAGTGGAAGAAAACAAAAGGTCATCAAAATTAATTCAGCACAGACAATAACTAAAATAAAAACAATGTTATACACAAAAGAGAACGACCCAACAGCAACGTCATTAGCACAAGAACAGACGAAACATCGATTAAAACACAATATGTATAACTGGATTTATTTACTTGGACATACTCCAATGCGAAATGATCAGCGGTAATGAGATCTGTGATTTTTTTGTCATAATCTGATTTATCTAGTACTACAGTAGCATGGCCCTTATCTGCCGGAAGGATTACAGTGTCAGGATCAGATTTGAGATTTTTGATGATTTTGAGTTCATCAGGCGATATATTAGGTTTAGGTGAGCCAGCTGAATTAATCGCTGTGCGTACAGTCCAGCGAAATTCGTCTTGTTTAGCAGCAGGGAGTTTGTATATTGCACTCTCAACGGATGAAACTATGTCAAGTGCTGGCATGTGTCGTGGAGCAATGCAGAAATTGAGACCTTTTTGTAAGACATATTCCTCGCAGTTTGACAAATATTTTGAGGCTGCATTAATAACTGTGTTAGTTCTTTTTGGTGCGGGGGGTGTTTTGGTGTTCAGGGTACTGGTCAGCTTCGAAAATTTATCTTTTTGCCTTTCTTTGCACTTGACAGATTTTTTCTGGACAAGATTCGTGATGGACTGATATATGCAATTAAAATCTTTTGTACTAATTATGGACTGTAATTCAAGTTGTATTGCCGATATTTCATTGTTCAGTTGTGATTTTTGACAGTGATAGGCAGAAATTCTTTCGCTCAGCAGCTTTTGGCTAGCTTTCAGGGCTATTTTTTGAGCCTGTTTGCTGTTCACAGGAGATTTGACTGTAAGTCCCCTAGGAATTACACCTTCACTGCGGCATTTGCAGAGGAAAGTCAAATTGTTGGAACATCGTGATAGATCAACCATTTTCTTTTCCAGTTTCCTCAGAGAAATATGCAAAACGGGTCCACACCGGGCATTGATATGATCTTTGAAAGAACTGTGCAATGTGAGTTCATGACTGGATTTATTTACTTGGACATGCTCCATTGCGAAATTTCGCAATGGATTATGTCCAAGTAAATAAATCCAGTCATGAACTCCCATTGCACAGTTCTTTCAAAGATCATAACAATATGTATAGACTACAACCAATTCAACTTGTTTTTTACTTTACTGTTGTTCATAGCTCACTACTGTTTTTTTACTACATGTCTCTGCAATGTATGCCCACAATATTTCGTCAAATCGTTTACCCAATTGCAAAAATCTCTCAGAAATATTACATTTTAAATACATTAATACATTTATAATCGATGCATTTTAAGGGTAAATATTTCAGTCAATAAGATTTGTAAGTCGGCTTGATTAAAAAATAAACGACAAAATTGTTTTTAAGAAGTTATACAAGAACAGTCACATAATATATAAAACTTAACACTAAATTTTAAATATTAATACCTCAAATATTTCATGAGAGGGTTTTTAGCCTACATGAATTTCAAAATTAAATATGTTTCCATTAAATTAGGTTATTAAACAGTCGGTTGAGAGGTTATTATTTAAATTCTTATTGCTCATCAAACTTATCGCTTTAATCTACGTATGCAGATCGCTTAACACGTTCTCAAAAACTGTAAATGAAACATATCTTGTGCAAATGGCGTAGTTCAAACATGTACGACTTTTATACAAATGTGTTTAACACGTTACCCACAATTATTAACTATGGGAAATACCTGGCTGTCTGAGAACACTGAACAAATTTCTCCAATATATATTACAATACACTACATGCCGAAATGCAAAATTATTTTTGTCACTGGCAGTGATCTTTGCTAGAAGTCGTTTCCTTTTTCACTCAACCAATTACAGCAAGGTAACTACAAACTTGACAATATGTATTTTCCAGTTGGACCCTAATGACTCGTAAAATATTAAATCATCCAATTGATAAATTGATCTTAAAGTTTTAAGTGCTTTTAAGTATAAATTGTTTTTGAGTCTGTAAACAAGAATCATATGTCCCTAATACATTTATGTTTGCTTGAGTAAATGCAACTTTACATTGAAGTTTTAAATTTCCCAAACTCTAGACGAGCACTTTATTACGACGAATGAGAACACGGAGAATTAACACAGCGGTGTCTCATTTAGCTGCAGAAGAATCTCAAAATATTATTAATTACTGCTTCTAAGTATTAAATGTCGAGTGACATGTCAAATATGATGTAGCTTTTCTCAATACAACTTTTATGAAATACACGTACGAAAATAAATTTCCTAAATAACACCAATTCCAAAGAACAAAATAATATAATCTGCGTGACTAATAAAGACACGTTATACAAAGATCGTGTGAATTCGCACATACTATTAACTGTTCAAAAGTAAAAATAATGCCAGTTTTTATTAAATGAACATAGAATATTCTATGACGTATTTGATATAATTTTCCAATTTTGGTCTCAATCAGTATGGGAGTTTCCAACATAAGATGTATGATTTCATAATGCCAGACATACTATACATCAATAAGACACACAGAGAAGACTGCGTATTAGTATATTTGAGTGGAGTATTTGATAATGAAACCACACAGTAACTTTCTTAATGTTTTTAAATAAATATGGTAACACTTTATTAGTAGTGTGAATTATGTGTTATTGGTACAAATATCCTTAGCTGTCCCTGGATTATTTGAAAATTGTATTCCTTTATTGGGTTATATATGACCAGCTGCCAATCAGAAGAGGCCAAAGTTCTGTACTGTTGTAGACATACGCCATTGCAATATTATGTCGTCCCAGAAAACTATTATGACACTAAACAAAAAACAAACGAAAAACGAAAAGAATGAAAAATCATGAATAGTTTGGCTGTAGTTAAAACAAATTAATAAAAAAACAACAATAAAACATGAACTATCCCATAAGGAATTAGTCAAAATAAAGAAAAAAAATATACATCCAAAAGATTTTAATTCATCTGACGACTTTCTTCATGTCATCTAAGTACACACCACTCAAATGGCATCACAATTTTCCTCAAAAGCGTCTCTTCAAAAGTAATTTTTTAGAAAATACATGTCGGAAGTAAATTACTTGCGGTAATTCTGAGACATGACATTACCGATGCAGAATCTTAAAAAAAAAAAATAATAATAAGGTACGTGAGCGCAGCTTTGTCAGTTGTAACGTGAGTGAGTGAGAGATATTGATCAGCACTCAACATCGAGGTCTTTAGCGCTGGTGAGGGGTGACATGAGGTGAGTATGGAGCAGTGCCGGAATGAAAGGACGGGAGAAACGGGACATCCCCAAGAAAACCCGCCGATCAACGGCATCGTCCGGCACGATTCCAACATGCGAAAACTCGAGGACCAACACCGCTGGGATTCGAACCCGGATCGCCTTGGTGGAAGGCGAGAGGTCTGACCCCTCGACCAACGCGGCCCCTCTGTCGTGACGTTACGTCGCAAAATGTGTTATATAACTGTGCGTCTCCAATATATTTGTTGTCGACTGTAGTGCTGCACCTCACCTAAGTGACATAGAGGCAGGGTAAGGCGTGATATGTGGCGCACTTCAACTGTCCCAGGCGCAGGACACGAGCTAGTTACAGCCAGGTAGTTGGCCGTGCTAGATAAATAACCGCCGAGTTATACTGTTGAGATCTACTTTTAATGAAAGTCAATATAGAAAAAGTACAAAACGAAGTCATTGGTAATTATATTTGTCAACTTTATAAACAAACATTTACCCAGAATGATACATTTGTTAAGCGTGATATCTTGCGCTGCAATAAAATGTACGAGATTTCAGCGTCAGAGATTGTTCTTCAGATATACGTTACTCGACAAAAATATTTTCTCAGAAAGTTGGGAAAAAATGTTGTCTAGGATTGCTGTTTTTTTATTTTTTTATTTTTACAAATTGGCTTCGAGAAACCCACGATTCCAAACTGACACACTTAGCGCTGAATGACATACCCCTCAATGTTTGCCTGCCTGAAACACCGAGCTGTATGTTCAGCTTCGGCAGACAAGTTTATTCGAAAATACTCAAAGTACGTGACTGATGTCTGCTTAGGAATTGCACTGAAAGTACGTCACCGTGTGTATACCTATTGTACTTCTTCTATGTATCTCGAAACCTTTTTTACCGGTCAAAAATTTCGGAAAGAGTGTTTTGCTGTACTTTTTAGACTTAAAACTTTCTCACGCAGAACCTTTTAATAACTATAAACATAAACAATACACCTTTATTTTTAATATTACGTCGTAAAATGTCAAGGCCACCACTGAATGTCTAATAGAAGCGAGTTGTCTGCTATAAGACAGCATACCAGTTCAGCAACTTGCGCTTAGAGTCTAGGGTGAGAAGTGATTCGTGTCCTGTGTCGTCCTTACAGCTTCCGTAGGCCTCTAACGTAGGCTGCCACCTTAACGTTACATTAACAGCGAGGCTATTACGACAGACGGAACCAGTTGTTTGGACGTCATGTAAACTGCGGGAGAATTTGCAATGCCATTTAGCTAGGAACCGTCCTGGCGATCTCCTGCGGTGATTTAAGAGGGCATGACACATAATTCAACGCTAAACGCATTAATATATAACTGTAGGTTTCTTGAAGCCAATTTGCGAAAGTTAAACAGTAGCAATCCTAGGCAATAGTTTTAGCCAACGTTTAAAAAAAATAGTTTCCTGTGTTACGATCTTCTTAGGCACAATCCCTGACGCCGGAACCTCGTGCATTTAACTGCGGCACAAGAGATCACGCGTAACGAATTATAAATTTTTAATAGGCCTCTTTGTCATACACACTGATTAAATATAATGTTCATTGTGAATAACGCAAAATGTGATAGAATTATCGTACAGAGTCCGTTGACATTTCATTGTACACAGAATTATGTGTTTAATCTTGTTCAATCGTGATAAGTTGTTTCATTTCATTTATTTCGAATTTTTTTGTTTTGCATACTGGCCAGAGGTGAAGGGTTTGAGAGTAGTTTTTTAATTGTGTCACGGCCATTTAACCCTTCACGCCGAAGGAAAGAGAAAGCTGGTAATGGAGGCCGAGAGCTCGCCCACAGGCTAGAATTTGTGTGGGAACCAAGGCTCTAGGGGCGAGAAGTAGGTCAGCTCAGGGGGCGTGGCTTCGCTTACCCCCTGCAGTAAAATTTAATATTAACTTTGTTAGCGTAGAGAGTTCAAATTTTGTATATAAGTTGGTGTGCATGTATGTCCGCGGATTATTTGTGGAGACTCTAGTTCTGGTCGTCACGAGAGGTGGACGGGCCCTAGATTCGCGGGATTCCGCCTTTGAGATTTGCAGTGTTGTCAGACGTCACCAAGGTCGCACGCTCGTGGGACTGACTATAGCTAAACACAGGGTTCCGAAGTATTCAGAAAAGAAATTCCGGCTTTATTATTTCGCTACCAGCAACACATACTGGAACAGTTGTCAAAAATTAATATCTATATTTTCTCTTCAAACAACCCAGGAATGTTATAAATTATGGATAAATATTTACTCGTAAAGTTGGCAAATACCATTATCTAGGATTGTCTTTATTTTAAATTGGGAGTCTGATTTTCTTTGTGTCCGTCTAATGTGCATGGGTGACGTCGAAATCTGACTAAATCCAACTTTTAGAATCCTTGCTGTTAAATATGTAAAAAAAAAAAAATCCGATAGAACTCCTCTGGGATTGCTTTTTACTGTTTCTTTTTTGTTTTTGTGCTTTGGCTAACTGGCTTAGAAAAAAGCGTAGAAATCGATTGATGTTATCAGCGTTTGTTTATCTACCATGCACTCTTAAGGAAATCATATAAACATAAATCAGAAATATCGGAGATTAAAGTAACCAGGTTCCCCTCGAACGCTAGTCCAACGTGTTACAGTCGTGCCACCTCGCTTGGTTCCAGCCAGTGGTCACCTTGATGAGAACCCGTGAGCCTTGAGAAGGTGGGGGGGGGGTGATGGCGAGAGTTCCTTTCAGGGTTAGTAGAGCGCCGAGAAACCGGAGTCGAAGGGCTGAAGTCTGAGAACTGCTTGCAGTCTTGGAGCGGTGAAGTTCACAGAGATGAAACCTCTAGAATCTGCGGGAAGGCAATGTGCTGGGTCGCTGGACATATACGACCCAGTAGCCAGTGCTATGCTGCCAGCTATGTAATCACATTACATCCTGCCACTAGTATTACCTGCTGCACTCAACTATCTTTCTGAGAATCTCTGGTGTGTACTCGTGATGAACTCGACGCTGCTCCTAGCAGTTCACTTTACGCAAACTTTGCTCTGACAACTATCTAAACCTCTCACAACTGTAATTTATTTTTATTTATTTTTTTTATTTTTTTGAAACTTGTTATTTTTATATATGGTAAAGTTAAGGTGCAATCGCCTTGTTTACTAGTTAACCATAGTAGCTACTGTTTTTAAAATAAGTAATACAAATAAATTTTTACAATAAACTAAGAAAAGTGACTACAATTTAAAAAATTAAATAAACTTTAATAACTATAACTAAGAAACCCAATAACACATTACAGACGCTAATGACCCTACAATCATAATCACATCCATACCGAAATGTATAAGCGACATCATCTACTATATGGATTCCATGTTCAGAATCAGCGTCAGATAATTTTGTAGTGAGCTCTTTTAAATATCGTCCGAGACAACTTTTGTTTCACAGGTTCCTCCAATGAATTTCAGGCGCACGCAGCAGAAACGACAAATGATTGAAATAAGTACAGGCGAGATTCGTTGATGGGCAAGGCTATAGTGGCTTTCAAAAGGCACCATTGTTATGACGGGAGAGAAATTCCAATTCGTTAGCTAAGTTGGTAGGATATTTATAATATAAGATATCTCTTAGAATGAGTAGGCTATGTGAAATACGTCTATGTACCAGTGATATTAGAGACTGAGAAATGTCGTGTGTTACAAGCTAAAATATAAGCTCGTGTACACGTAAGTTGATTCAATGATTGTGTATCAATTTTTATTAAGTCCAGCCTATATAACTCTGAGCCAGTTGCTATAGACCAGGAATACCCGTGGCTTCGCTGACCTTGAGACTAGAGATGTTACAACAAAATATTAAATACTCGCTGACTGATATGAGTGTTGCCCTATAATGGTTGGGAAGTTTGTTGCTTGTTTATTATTGGATCAGATATTCTCTAGTAGGTATAAGGAAAATCACAAGAAAACTGTATAAGGATTTACATTCTATAGCATTTGTACGAATTAATACGGGAATTGTTTATGTATTTACCAGCTGCAAAACTGGCTCCAACGTGTCATAGTTAGAGATGATGGTTTGAGGTGGTGAAATTTCGCGAATTCAATAACCTGCGTGTATGTTAGAATCAAAAATCCTATGCGTACTCAAGCCCTGTCTATTCGTTTATTGTCTGTTGTTCCACTGAGTAGCCGCTAGTGGACAATTGGTAGGGACTTGAGTATGCGTAGGATATTTGATTATAACATGCAGATAATTTAATTCGCGAAATTTCACAATCGCTATTGATGGTATATCGTGAAAAATTTTTGTTCGAATATATGCTTGAAAACACTGTAGTTTCTTGTGGTATGTATGATTGGGTGATATATGTCTGGTACAACAATGGTGTCTGCAGACCAATACTAGGCATTAAATGTTACAACAGCGGGATTCTAATTGGCTCAGTCAAATAGAGTAACAGCTCTACGTACAAGTGAAAGCCAGTAATCTTCTGGTAAGCTGAACGTGTGTTGAAACCCAGCAAAGAGTCAAGTTTTCCCACGATAAACCATCATCTCTAGTCATAGGTGCAACCAAGAACACACTGGAGCCGCGCACATTGAACAATAGCTGAGAGTGGAGTTTGCAGTCAACTGTGAGCTCCAGCCAGCAAGTTCTTACACACGCAAATATTTCACGCATCCGTTCACAAGGACCAACAAATACCAGGTGTTACGTTAATTAATTACCAAATTTCTGAAATAATTTGTTTGGACCAATTATAATTTGAAAATGGTGTACAACAATGTACGGAAATACATTTTGGTGCAACTGTTCTATTTTTACCGAAATGACGTTACAACTCGAAAGCTGAACTGTGTTTTATGACCGCTCACTCTTGCTTTCTAGGAGATGTGTGTCACAACTTGAACACAATTACGTAAAATTACTTACAAAACTACGTAACACGCATTAAAGTAACGTGTCATAATTAGTTAACGATATTAGCTGTATTTTCAATGCATATAATTTTTCATTTACATCAAAAATTTAGCCAAACGTTTAGTTCGTCTACAACTCGAAAAAAAATTATAGTTACTTGCAAATAGAACGAGAATGAGCTATTTTTTAAAAATGACATGTATTTTGTGCATTTTTAAATTACGAGCTCAGAAACTTTATATTAACGTAGCGTCGGATTAAAAATAACTGCATACTGCTCATTTACCTTAAAGAAATATTTTGGCATCAGATGTTGGATTTAAATTAAAGTAATTCATGCCTTCAAACGAGAATCACTACTTTTGTGCTAAACTTCAAGATATTTACATGACATTCTTCGTAACAATCTAAAGACTGCCATGTCTTACTTTGTTTTTGTGGAATACCGGTATCTGGTAAGACAAAATTATAAGTGGAAGTATGTACGCATCAGTCGATTCTCTATCTTTTCTATGCTAAATTATTAACTACTTTATACACTTGACAAGTTGTAACCTAAACATTTTGAGGCATACTGTGTTTACTAAAGTAAATAAATTTTATATCTCTATTAAGCCCAGACCACTGTTTAAATCATTATTCAGATTATAACACGGGATGACGGCCTGTCGCTAACCCCAACCAGGAGATCCACAGATGACTGCGGGATGATATGAAATGAGACCCTACTGTTAAATAAGTAGTGTATGTTTTAGTTAACAAGATATGTACACAACATAAAATTTCATAAATAAAATCGGGTTGATTAAAACAAGTTCACTCAAATAAGAAAAATAAGAACGAGTAAAGAAAATACACAGGCGACGCAGTTTTGAGGCCTGCTTTGGCTAAAGAATCACAAAAATACGAAACGATGATGCACCAAAATAAAACGTAGTAGTGTTCAAGATACGAACAGAGAAACCAAAATACACACAAAAAGTATACATCTACACAA
Source organism: Medauroidea extradentata (assembly GCA_003012365.1). Lineage (NCBI taxonomy): Eukaryota > Metazoa > Arthropoda > Insecta > Phasmatodea > Phasmatidae > Medauroidea > Medauroidea extradentata. The sequence goes on along the minus strand of PNEQ01102439.1, from coordinate 50,761 downwards.
AATTGTTTCCAGATTTTTTGTTTGTTTTTGTTTGTGTCTGCAAAGTGACTTATGTTCTGTTTCGTTTCATCGTTATGCAGTGTTTTTGTGGTTCTTTTGCTAAAACAGGCCTCAAACCAGTTTCGTTTGTCTTGGAGGCGTCTGATTTTTCTTATTTTTATTCCGCTAATTTTCTCTTATTCGGTTGTCCTTGTTTCATTTCACACTCTTCAATTTATTGAATTTTATGTTGCGTACGTATCCTGTTGACAAAAGTATGCCCTGCTTATGTTTTCCTGTTATATTTAGCTTTCCTTGACATACATCTGCATCGCAATGGAGTATGTGCAAGAAACTACATACAGTCACATATTCCCATTGTACAACTCGTTCAATGATACTATTAAATTTGAGTACTATGAATTTAAGAAACAAAATTTTATATACAGTTTTGTCAATATTTTTACAGTCTCGCAAAGAAACAAACTATTTTATGAAGCTATTTTGTTTAACTTAACAGTTCCTAGATACTTGGGGCTTAGATACGTCTCTGAAAATTACTTTCGACAGAAAAATGCACGCACGCAGACATTAACTATGAACAACGTCGAAAGTTTTAGATTTTCCGAGAATTACTACGTGAATTTGAATGTCAGGTATTCTAAAGAACCACGTGTGCCTGCTTTCTCTCTACAATTATAGTGTGCGAACACACGTCATGCTGGTAACCTCTGAACACGTCCATTTTCTAGCTCATTTCTCTAAAATGTTACGGCTCGGAACGAAAGCATTTCAGTAACCATTAATTGAATTTAACTTCTATATTACTAAATATTTCTAAAAAGGTAAAAACATTCTTGAGTGTACCGACCTTTAGCCAATACTTCCCTTATATATGTTTACTCAAAGCAAAACGTATATGTTTGTTGATTGTTAGATATTTAAATGGTCTACCGTGATTGGCCTACAATTCGGTGATTGTTTATCATTGGCTCAGCTAACCTCTAGGAGGTCTCCTCGAAGTGGATGAATTTATTTTGATCTGAAATGAAAGTAAAATGTTGCGAGCGTGTATTCCAATTTTTTCCTCAAGATCTGCAAAGCGTTCCATTATCGCTACCAAAAATTAAGAAAATGGGTGCTCTGATAGTGATTTGTAGATATTAACTATCAGACGCCTGCTTATTAAAAATATATATTCATATCTGCACACATTTACATTAAATATGTCGTCATAAAATAACATTGTCAACTAGCGATTACTCTACATGTTTGTGCAACATAACTCAAAGTAAAAACTTGTGTTCAATGAGTCACATTTCCATTGTCAACGAATTAATCATTATACTTCAAGGACTCACCATCAATTACGTTATAATCCTAAAGTCCAACCAACTATATTTCCTGACCGCTCATCCGAAATTCACATCGCCGGACTTGAAATGGTCACTTTACTAGTATCACAGAAGTTTTGGAACTGAGGAATACAAAAACTGTCACGAATAATATATTTTCATCATTCACGCCGAAATTCATATTCCCTGTCCGTCTGATGGTTCCGCCAATCGGCGCCAGGTGCGCTCCGGGTGGTCGCCATTTTGTCCCCGCCCTCTCCTCGTCGCGAGACCAGCATTCATCTCAGTTTTATAAATCCTCTCACCCCCTCCCCTTCTCGCTTTTCCCATTCCCCTTCCCCTTCCGAGCCACAGAACGTTATGTGAGGGTTTCTGTCCCGCGTATATAAACAGTCCACCGCTGCTGTCATAAATTCTGCACCCCCAACTCACCCCTAGTTGGCTCGCAGTTGCGCTTCCAACCCCTCTCTTCTGTGGAGCCCAGCCTCCCGGGTCGACCAATGCATCAACAAACCCCCAGCCCTCCCCCAACATCAACCCTTCCACATCCGCCAGGAACAACCAACCCTCAACCCCTTCTCCTCCAACACACACAAAATTTCTTCGACCGTGGTGTCGTTACAGGCCCCATTGATTCTTTTTGCGGGCCGCTCGCATTCCCTTCCCACTCCACCCCTCGCAGCCATTACCATCAATCCCTCCCTCATTCCTTACGACTCGGTGTTTTTCAACCCCCTCCCTGCCATAGCCCTGCAGTTTTCCTTCCCCCTTCTTCTTTACGGCCGAGCCGCGCAGTTCTGGGGTTGACTGATGCGATGGCCAGTCGTTAGTTACGCGAGGAAGGCGAGGGCTAACATGATCGGGAGGTGGGCCGCCCAGTAATTAATCGACGCCGTTTTACCCGGTGTAAAACACGACCACTTTGGCGCAGCGGGGCGATCTTGCCCCGTCCACTGGCTGGGAAACAAGAGATGGACGAGACATGTGTCAGTGGTTCATTCACAGGGAAGGGGATGTTTTGTAGGAGTCACGCAAGCTACCTACTTCTTCTCCTGCTACTGCAAACATAAGTGCAGCAGAGAAAATGTCAAGGAACTCTGTACGTGGCAAGGAGTAAGGCATTCATAAAGTAAGATCAAACAATTGTTCTTTGAATTCTGGTAAACAATTGCAAAATGCAGTTCCCATTATATAGTTCAGGGATAACACCCTCCCGTCCAGCAACATTTCCAGTAATCAGTTTCTCGTGAATTAATCTCTACAGATCTTGAAACATAAATATTTAACGTATTTAGTTAATTTTTCAGTACTTCCTTAGTTGAGCGAATAAGCTAGTCAAATTAACAATACATTATGGAAAATTTTCCATATTTAAAAACAGACACGAAAATCTAAATACATATAAACACTAAATTACAAATAACGATGAACTGTAGATTATTAACCTTAAGGGAACCATTTACATACCACGTAACAACAGAATAATTTCTTTTTTCTTCAAAAAGTTTTGTTTACGTACGAAAAAAAAAATACTGTACATAGATTTGGTGTGATATACACAGTAATGTGAAAATTATATGTAGTTATTAAAATAGTTCTGTAGTAGAATGTATAAATAATAAATAATCATTGTGTGGGGAATCGACTCAACACAAGACATCTAATACCAAGCAGTAGACTTTTGAACTGGGAGCCCTAAGGACACTCAGTTTGGATGTAAAATCGACCCCGAGTCACGACAATGGGAGGTGGATAGTCAGTGTACACAGCCCCGGTACAGCCAGGCGCAGTATGCTATAGGTCGTTCGGAATAAAGTGAACACTAAAAATTTAACCTTTGAAAAATATCACTAGCTGTTACTGCATATAATTCAACATTAACTATAGTTGCCTTACTGCTTGTATGGTTGGCAACGAAATAACACAACATAGTTCCGTGTTTATTCATATTTAAATACAACAATACTGAAACAAAATCAATCGACAGCGATATAATTGTATTATATATAATTAATTAACTTCTTTTTTTATCAAACTATATATGTACCTATCGACTGAACAACTTATCTTACACGCGCAAACATAAAGTGACGTGTCCCAGGAGGTTAGACTTTTTCCGTAGTTAGCTGCTACACGCGGAAAGATACGAATTGGCTGGCAATAGATCTTTAGCAGGGCTTTTTTGAGTGCTCACTTTATTCCGAACCGCCTATACACACAAGCGTTATGTTGAAGACTACATTTATCTGCCCAAACTGAAATAAAACAAATTATATGAAAAAAATTAATGCAAAAAGTTAGTTTTTAGGCTTTTCTTTTTCTTTATATAAGCGTTCTTAAATGGAAACTTAAATAACTCAAACAATCATCAGAAAATGTTATAGTTGTACGAGCAAAAAGAAAATGTTTTTTATGTGCACATCACTTGAAGAACACTTTTTTTAAAATCATAACACACATATTAATGATGCAGAGACAACTTGCCTTTAAAGGGGGAGAGCTAGATGCTAAATTGAAATTTTAAATTTTCTGCAATAACTTTTGTTTTAATATGTACTTGGTAAATGTGACAATGTTGAGGCATAGACGATACTTGTGATGGATTCTAAAGATCATAGTACTGTTATATATTCATCTTGTATTGGACTTGAATTCATTCTTGAAAGTTAACCTATAATTCCTTTGCAACATTTCTGCATAAAATATTAATGAAAGATTCCATTATTATAATTTACGTAAAGCAGTTTATTAAGGCTATACCCTACGTCTTGTCAAAGAGAAAACATTGATAATACAACTTGAATAAATGTTTTGACTCGATTACAAATATACAAGAAAATTCCTAACACACCACCTTAAATACGAAGACTTCTTCATTAGACCTTACACAGAGAAATAAAAAAAAAACAGTATTTTTATTTTTAGCTTTATGGTGAAAAATACTAGCTGTTTTTTCTGCAAAAAAATTAAATTATTTTCACAAGAAAAATTACGTACACAAAATTAAATAAAGAACACTGCCTTTTTTTTTTTTTTGCTGTAAAAGAAGATTTCTTCATTGCAAGCTAAACAGCTTTAAACATTATTTTTTCCTTTGCTGCTGAGAAAGAGTTTTACATTGTGTTTTTGTAAGTGTGTCCGTAAATTCAGTTATGCAGTATATTTAGGTAGATCGAGTAGCAGGAAGTACCAGGTAATAATATCTAATATTTTGCCACACGTGAAGAATTTCTTGACAAAGGAAATACGGGAAATAACGTGATTTGCCATGTCCTATATAAAACAACCTTTCCAGGAGTCACTTTACGAGAATACGGAATACTATTGATACCATAAATAGTTAAACTCGTACTGATGTAGTAAAACAATGTCAAGATGTTAACTAGAATGAAAGTTTATTGTCAGTGAAATATTGTGTACAATATTGTATGTTACATCCATCACACACACACTGCGTATGCCAGCCAGTCATAACCGGTGAATGTGTCTGGTTGGTTGAGCGCTTGGACAGACGTCACACACAGAGAAGATATGAGTTTCCTTGTTTGACTGTGAGCTAATTAGTTCCGGGGAATTCAGAGCTCGCACGCCGTGGATATGACATTCCGCACGTCGAGGTCACAGCCGGGACGCCATTGTGTTGTGGTGCTATTCACAACGCAAACTGGACCAATTCCTCTCCTAGTAACAACGTGTTTCTATAGTCCCTGCAGACTATCCTGTGTGCAGCAGGCAGTGCGCCAGGCGCTATTCAACGGAACCGTGCGCGATTAGAAGGCGACGTACAGACGCTATTGTTGCGACTGCATTTCCCATCGCGTTCCACCTCTTTGTTTTTTGTTTTGCTGTGCGTTTTTTTACATATTTGTCCATCGGAACTGGGAAATCGCTCGAGGCTGATTGATCGGGACGACGTGGAATTGCCAGCGTCAGTCGCAATTTTCAGAATCCACCGCGAACACCGAGGGAAATCACCCCTACGTGTTAGCGCGCAGTTATTTTGGATTTCCTGCGCCTCCGTCCACTTTTTTTTTGTCACAACCCGGGAAGCGGCTTTATGGTTTCAACTGTTCGTGGCACGAAAAAAATCATCCGCTGAAGGTAGTCCGTGATATGTACGTATTTTTTTTTTTCTTTTTCGTTATAAACCATTTGCAGCATTCGTACTTCACAGCTGCCTTGTTGCGTCGAAAACGTATCCCGTTGTTTATTGGTTCCGACGTGTACACGAGAGCAATTTTTCTGTGCAAATCCAGTGTAACTTTTTTTTCAACAGAGCAGCAAATTTGAAATTCCGAACTACAGATTCTTCACAAATTCTTTCAATACAAGTTACGACTACAGATATGTAAATTCCTATAAGATTGCAGACTTTCACGACTCTTGTCTTGGCTATTCTATGTTGGAGCATGTCTCGTTGGTATCTTGTACCGAAGTTTCTCGGAACCTAGCATCAGGCATCTCGAGAATGTCGCGACCAGATAGATAACTGTTCGTTATTGATAAGGCATGATCATGTCGCATGTTAATCTGTCAGTAGGCTACACTGCTTATTCCTAAACACGTACTTGCCAAAGTCAAATATATTATGTTGTGTTGGAAATTATGTATGTCTGCGAGTATGTATGTCTCAGCGTAATGTTTTGTCTATGGGTTTGAATATTGGAAGGAGAAATAAAAAGAGTGTGTTGTTGAAAATAACGAATACATCAGCAATACTTCAATTGAAGGTTTTTCTTTTAAGATTTATTGATAAAATCTGCTTCGTATAATAGAATTTTAGTAACATGTTGGGAGGGACCTCTGTTTTTGGTGAAAACGCTTCTGCACCAGTTTGTATCATTGCTACAGATGAAGGTATGTTTGTGCCAACATAGCCTTGAAAACACTGTAGTTTCTTGCAACATATATGATTGGGTGATGTATTTCTGACACAACGTAGCTGCCTGTAGATCAATATCAGGCATCAAATGTTACGATAGCCAGATTATTATTGGCTCAGTCAAATAATGCAACAGCTCGACGTAAGCGAAAGCCAGTAATTGTCCGGTAAGCTGAACGTGTGTTGAAATCCAACAGTCAAGTTTTCGCGCAGTTATCAATCATGTCTAGTCATTGATGGTGAGTGACTGGTAGAGCCACGATTTTGTCGCGGAAATATTTTTGCAACATTTTGTTTCAGTGTCTCGCGTGCACCTTGACAGCTTTACTTCATGGTTATTGGCAGCGTGTCTTTGCTCAGACACGTCCCCTCGTTTGACTGCACCAATAACAATGAGGCTATTGTGACGTAATACGTCAGTGATTTGTCAGTAGAACCTCAAGACGTGTGACAGTTACAACGCCCAATCACTGACCATGAAACAGAGTTGCGGATGTCAACATAAGGCATGGAAACAAATGGTGCAAAAATCTTTTCACCATAAAATCGTGGCTCTAGTGATTGGATGTTTTTAACTGTTTCGTGTTTCAAAGTTTTACTGCAAGTCACAGACATGTGGTATCGCAGTAACTTAAGGTCCTCGCCTACCACGCGCTTAAAATGCGTTACAGCGTGTTCGTAATGCCATTGTTTTAAAGAAACTATTCCACATATTCGCAATGTATCTATGTATGGAAAGATAATACACTTCCAACGATGACTGAAAAGTCGTTTCAAAGCATCACGTCGATTATAAAAACAATTTCGAAGCTCCTCAAAATGGCTAAAAACTGCTTTTTCAACCTGTTATATCTGAAAAACTACTTGCGGGATTCGTGTGAAAATACGCCAGGAGCAAGCAATGGTTTTTGCTTAAAACTTTTCACCAATAAAAAGAACGGGTTATCAAGTGTTAGTCGGGCTAGTGTCCTACGATACCATTGCACGCCATTTCAGTGTCTTACGGTAGAGGCGATACCGCTCCAGATGAGTCGGTAAACATCGCCCTTAGCGCCGTGCCTCACTCGCACTAACACACGGCCAGTAGGCGGGCGCCTTAGTACTGATTGGTACAGTCAAATGACAAACATGTTTTCACTGTAACTCGCTGCCAATAACAGTGAAGCAGAACTGAAGACGTTCACGTAAGTCTTTGAAACAAGCTGATGCAAAACTCTTTCCGCGAAAATAAGAGCTTCCTATATGTTGTCTTCGTACCGTACACGTGGGTAGAAAGTTTTATTCCCATGACAAAAGGTGGAGTAAAATTGCGAGTCTCTTCTCTACCAGCATGTTCTCCTACCAAGTGAAGCGACCTTCGTCTTCTATGATTGGTGGATATGACGGTATATCGCGGGAAAACTTGACTGTTTGCAGGGTTTCAACATACGTTAAGCTACCAGAAGATTACTGGTTTGCTCTTGTACTTGGAGCGGTTACCTCATTTGACTGAACCAACAAAAATCTCGCTATAGAAATATTTGATGCCTGTTATTGGTCTGCAGAGAGCTACGCTGTGTCAAGCGTATGTCTATATCACCCAACCATACATGTTGGAAGAAACTGCAGTGTTTTTAAGGTTATGTTGGGACAAAACATTTTCGCGCTACACCATAATGTATAATGACTGGGCGACACCTAATTTACACGGCATAGTTGTTTGCAGACATTCCACACACATTCAGTCGTACCGCACTATAAGAAGTACTGGGCCTGACAAAGACACTCACCAGCACCGAGAGAAAATCCCAGGAAAAGTCAACTTCCTCAGCGATAAACCACTTCTGCTCAACAAAACTAAGTATAGTGTGATGGTGTGCTTCGGTGAGAGAAATTAATTAATTAAAAAAACTGAAGAAAAAAAAGTGTTTATAATCGCTAAACAATTCCTGTTCGAAACAGCCATGCATAAAATAACAAAGTGGCAAAATAAACAAATGGACAGGACAACAAACATGCATAAATAAATGTAATAAAACACACAAAAAATAAACACTTGAGAAAAACTAGGCCATAGGCACACCGCAGAAATAATTTAAAGAAAGGAAAAAATGTAAAGCTTAAAAAAACGAGCTTAACAAATCGTTAAAATGCCCAAATTAATGATTATAAATAATAAGATGTTGATTTGTGGTTCGTTAAATTATGAAATTATTTATATATTTTATTTCTTATTTAAATGTTTTCTTTTCAAATACGGAAACAAACAATATATATCATCACCGAAATAGGTTAGGCATGTAAGCCCATAGAATAAATAAAATACTTATTTAATTTATTGAAAACCTTACAGTTACATAAAAGGAGTACCCCGCACAATATTTACTCACGAAAGTCAAAATATAAAATTTTAAATCTTATCAAAAATATATTATATTTTTTCGAATAATTCCACACAAAAAAATTAATATTGTATTTCTTTTATAAAATCAAATATTAGGATCGTGACTTGAATAATCTAAAACGTTCGTAAAGCTTCTTTATGCAAAATATTTAGAATTAAATTCGTTAAAAGGCGAATAAGGTGTAAGACCCGACGGCACTTAGCTGTCCTGACGTCAGACGTAGTGGTGGTGAGTGAAACGGGATTCGGAGACGTAAACACACAGTTCCCTCACTGAATGCTGGAGAATGGAGATGAATGTACGCATTCTCTGCTGCGACGAAACACCAATCCACCACCTCAATCCCCGGGACGAGCCACAGGCACGATACAAATCAAGATGGAAAGCGCCCATGTGGATGTTAAGCCCCACATTTTGGACCCTCACTTAAAGAAAGAAACGCGAAATTAATAAAATGTTTACGATAAGTAACAAATAGAGAAACTCTCTGAAGACAGGTATTCGCCAGAGGGCGACGAAAGAAGCAGAAAAACGTAGCACTACATTTAAAAACATGAATGCTTCGTGAGAAGTTTTAGAATAAAATAAAAAAAAAAACTATTCCTTTAGACTACATGGTGATACTAAATAAAATAATTAAAACAAAATAATCTGTTAGGGCATCTACGTCCCTACAAGTGCCGGAAAGACACGAACACCCCAACAACACATCATGTCGGGTCCACAGCTGGTAAAGGAGTGCTTGACCAAGGCAAGGAAGTCAGCGAATGGCGGAAGGAAGGAGGGGGGATGCAAGGCAGCAGCAGACAACTTTGAAGATCGCCACTAGATGGCAGGGGAAGCCAGAACAGCTTACAAACCACGGTGGCACGAGACTTACAGGCGGACAAAGCTGCACAACAAGGACGAAATCACGTGATAACCATGCAGGATACACGCCCCCTGACACAGCAGATGTCCACACTGCAGCAAGATACAGTGAAAATAAAGAAATAAAAGCTTCGGTTAAGGAACGCAAAACCTAGCCGAGCACGTCCGGTTAACAAAGAACACGTTACTGCAGCCTGAGTCGGCTCTACTCAGAACTAACACGTGAAGGAAAGACGATTGACTATAATGAAAAATAAAATGTACTGAAACATCCAGAATAAAATAAAATTACTCAGTGACACCAAATTACTGTCAGCACAATGTAAACAAGTTAATATCCATAAACAAACAAAAATAATTAAGACAATGAACCTAAATGTACGAAAATATAGACGAAACATTTTAACATTTTATTTATGTTAGTAGTGACGTACATAATGTGGCACAGTAGCCCCGGTTAGGGGAGGTAAGAGCGCTAGTGTTTCGAGGTCCCCATGTGTAAGCAGTGGAGGGGATTATCTTGAGTCCTTTCCGTACACTTTGTTCAAATTGTAAGCGATTATGTGAAGTAGGTCTAATAGACCGGTGCAACCCATGAAATTAAGGGCGCAGTATACCACAATTTTCATCACCATTTTTTATTTTTTATTTGTACCATATATTTTTTTCTTATTTTAGGTACAAAATGAGACTAAATTTGGCTCTTATGAAATTTTTTTTATCTCTTATAGTTTTCGTGTAATGGCTTGTTAAAGTTGTATTTTGCATGTTTCCGTTTTAACGACTACACTAAAACCAACTGATATACTAAACTCAAAAACATCACAGTGGATAAAGATATTGCATGCTACAATGACATGCTCACAAAATTAAAGAATAAACATTATTTGAATTTTAAAAAAAATTCTGAAACTAAAAATAAAAATGTTAAAAATTCTCAAATTTTTTTAAATACAAATAATTTTTATTTTATAATTTTATGAGCATGTAATTGTAACCTGCGATGTCTTTATCCACTGTTTTTTTTTTTTTTGAGTTTGGTATATCAGTTGGTTTTAGCGTAGTCGTTAAAAAGGAAACACGCAAAATTTGACTTTAACAAGCTATTAGGTGAAAACTATGAGGGATAAAACAATTTCATAAGAGCCAAATTTAGTCACATTTTGTATATAAAATAAGGAAAAAAGTGTCTGGTACAAATACAAAATAAAATAATGATAATGAAAATTGTGGTAGACTGCACCCTTAAGGTTTTTTTATCGGAAATAATTCTGGGAAAACATAAGTTTTGGTGGATGGTAGATACTAACAGCGGCACTTGTTCCCAAACGTCCAAATATGCGATCGGCAGTATATTTGTTATACGAAAATATATTATAAAGTAACATCTATTTCTTCCACTTTTTTTTTTCAGACAAACACCCGTTGCTGACACAGTTTGAGTCACATCGATGTTTCTTGCTTTCCTACTATGTATTTTGTATGTCACAATAATATACCTTGTAGATGCGCGGTGCTAAACTACACTAGCTGGACTACCACACGCTGGTTATAACTTTCCAGCTGACGAGGCTGTACGCACTGCTTGTCGCGATGACCAGGCTACTTGCTCGGCTGGGAGGGTGGAGAGGGTCGAAGGAGCGAAGGAGGGGGAGTTATGTAAGAGAGGGGGACGGCAGTAGTTCACATATTTTCCGAGGACACACTTAGGTTTGTCGTGCAGTATTTACTACTGTCTTGCTGGCGTCAAAATTGTACCAGAACTTGTATCATCCGATCACAGAAGTGTCAGTGTAGTATAGGTTCTTGACGTTCAACATGATCCACAATCAATACACGACGTATTCCTGCCTCTAGCTGTTGGTCTTGCTTCACCTATGAGCTTGTTCTTCTTCAGTTGCTGATTGGCTGATCACACTACGCAATATTGTTTGCCAGTACTGTCTTATTGTTAACTTTTAAGGATTGTTTACACGACACGTATGGTAGATTCGTTTATGTGTCCTTGGGTCTTCCTGGTTACTTTTTATTCGCGACGGTAACGGATTAACATTCTAAACAGGTTTACCTTATCTTGTCCTTTCAGTTTGAAACTAGAGGAAACCTTTATAAAGAACATTTCATACAGGATAACACAGTTCAAACTGTTACAATTTTGCATCGAGACCGGTAATGGGAAAACAAATTCGATAATACGTTTCGCACGAATATGCTCCACTGAATATCTTGTTTAAAATTTTATTTAATAAATAATTAAAAGTAGTAGGTATGAATTTGCTTTCATAATCTTCAGATTGCGGTTGCTTAGTATCGATTGGTATTTATTAATATTTTAAGAATTACAATTTCTCAGTCAACTTGCAGTATAGCGTTACTCGCGGTGTAATTAACTTAACGGGCAGAAAGAAAACAAATTTTCGAAATGATTTTTCACAATTTATTACATCACGAAATAACATCCTCAAATCTCCGTACTGGCTCGTCCCATAAATCCAGACCTACAGTTTTTCAAAGTACGAAAATGGCTCCTTTCGTGAAAGGATTAAACCTAATGTCGTTGTGTTATGCATTCACTTTGTATTGAATACAATAATGCCTAAACAGTTTTTGTGCAAACTGAGCAATGTGCGGAATTTTTTGTAGTTGCAATTTAAGTTATTGTGCTCGTTTTACAATTGCGTCCAGTCTAGGAAAATATTATAAATATATTTGCGAGCTTAGAGAACGGTTGAATTTCTGCATTGTGTTAATTCGTAACTTGATGTGTTATGCATTCAAAGCGAATTATTTTAGAAAACACGTTGACTGAACTACAAGTCAGCTGGTTTGTGCATATATCAGTGAGTTAAGTCGTTGCTTTCTGTCTAATGTTGTGGTTAAATTCAGTACACGAATATGGATGTCCATATGACAATCATCAGTACACTCCGAAAACAACTGTACGTCAGAGAAATATTTGGGTAGTAGTATAGCAGAAGTTTATGCTTATGATTTGAAAGGACACAAACACACGCTCTTCGACATGCACTCATTGTGTGTGTGTGTGTATGTAAGCATTGTCTAAACTCTATAGTAAAATTGTAACAAATTATACATTTTTAATCTTTAAATAGGAATAATATATTCCACTTGCATGAAAACAGTTAAAATAAGTGTTTCCATAAGCTTAGATTTATAAACAGAAGTTGAAGAATTGCAAATAGTGCATAGTGTATAAACATCGTCTTTGTCGCTACATACAGACACCTATATCATTATTGAATTGCAATGAACGCAAGGAGATACCAATTTAAATTATTCGTATGGGTAAAACATATATTGAGTGTCTTTGGCCTTGATATGAGAAAGTGGTAAGTGTGAACCCAGGCAAGAACATGACTCACTCTAGTCTCTAGGTGTAAGTCACTGAAGAGACATCTAGTATTCTCGTCGTTATATCACCTCTGTGAGATGCTGAAGGGCTTAACATTAAATGTAGAGTCGTAAAATATGATGATGAGATGTACATGCATGCACATTTGAAATATTTTTCGAAAAATATGCTTGTACCGCAAATGGGCCGCTAAAAATCCACATTAACTTGTCAGCAGCGAAAAAATAAGCAATATTTTCTTACAATTATAATTGGCTGCGCTGGTTATGGCGTCGATACATGTTGACGGTTCGATACCAGTGACTGTACGGTAGTGAAAGGTGAATAGAATTTTTCAACTACTACCACGGAATATATATTTTCGTTCTCAGAATTTCACAAAAGCGAAACGTAAAGTGCTCTAACATAGCGAGCAATACAGGGTTGTAAAGGTATATGGAGGAACAAACACAGATATACACGTGTATAAAATTTGTTGAATGTTTTACTAAAGAGACAACACTCACGAACGTTGATATGATATTCTATTTAAACTTCCAGGTACGGACAATCCGCGCACCGTTTAGTTACCTACTTTAAAGTCGCAAACAAACAAATCGATGACGGGGAGGTTGCACGTGAGTGCGCATAGAGTCGGTGAAGTAAGTTCTGGGAGTGCAAGACTCAGCCTTACATCCTCTTCGTCTCAAACACCGGTCACACATAATAGCGAACGGCCTGCGGAACACCTCTAATAGCTGAGTGTTCTTGGTTTTATTCAATGTGCTTGATATTAAATGTTATTATCTTCAGTGAGGTATACTATACGTGTTTTAAAATAATATCAATAGTTCATTAATTAATTTTACTAGTGGTAAATTTACGATGGTTTCATATTTTCTTGCAGTTAACAAAATTATAGAAAAAATTTCTTTTAAAATTACTGTAATTATAATAATTGTTTTCTGTGTGTAAATATAATTTTCGGTACTCTTCCGTACAAAAAATACTGAGTAAAAATATTGAGTTATAAAATAACATTTATTAATTCAACAAGCACCAGTGAAAAAGTATATGGCTTTTAAAAACAATAGTGGCAAGTGTTTGCTGAATTAGGAAAAATTACTGGCAATGGCTTTTAATGGCCAAAGAACATTTATTAACTACGCTATGAAAACATCCATTACACAGTAACATTTCTGATATCCTGAAATTATTCTCGATATTTGTTGTCCTCGGACTACTGCATTGTTTCATTTACGTCATGCATAGGAACTGACCCATTTTACGTGAGTCACTGTAGAAACTGTTTCATAATGCTCAGTTTGTTAATCAAATGCAGACCGTTACGGCAAGCTTTCAGTAGTTTAAGTATCAACGTAACAACTGTGTACCATTTACTCGATCAACACGAACCAGTACCAGGTTGAGATCGGATTCATTAAAGTGGTCTTATTCGTCGGCATCCAGTAAAAGTTAAGAGCATGTTGCAACATACACGAAAAATTCGTTATTGAAAACGAGAATACACGTGTTATAATACACCCACTTTCATCAGTGAAAGTTTTGGTTTCCCATTCTCGATTTTCAAAGCACTTTCATGCCCCTTCTCTTTTTCATGTCCGAGAGTAGAGCCATCGGGAATTTAATTTCCCTTAAGCCGACTCATGTGTACACAGCACCGTTTGATGTAATTAATATTTCCAGCAACTCCAGTACATTTGGAAGCGACGAATTAAAAGGAAAGTAAAAAAGCCGTGGACGTATAAATAAACATAAATGTTGACGCACTATGGGCAGGGTCGGAAATGGAGCAGAGTTTATTCGTCAGTAAAAACCATGGCGTGCAGTAAAAAAAAGGGCGAAAGCGTAGATGGAAGAGAAACTTGTATTTCATATCGGTTTACGAGACCATTTCGCGAGGTTGGTACGCCTGACGCGGCGTGTCTTTATTACCAACTCGCGTCTGGCTGGCGCACGGTAGCCACGCTATTGAATGGTAGGGAATGTTTTTTTTACAGTTGGCTGCAGCGGGCAACAGTTTTTATTCAAGCGACCACGCTACTGGAAATGACTCTCGTCTGTCTCGTATGCATACTTACCTTGGTCCTGTACACGGTTAGGAAGACAATTAAGTTGTTTAATGTAAGCAGTCGTCTTGAAGTTTTGCTGAATTATCTGACTACCTAGAGGATTACGCCCCTACCTGCTTCGTGGATAAGTAAACGTTAAAAGCTTCAATTGAAATCTGCACGATTTTGAAAGTCGGAGTGGAAAAACAACAAAACATTCCTAGATAATATGATTTGCCAATTAAATAAGCAAACATTTAGCCACAATGCTGAATTTGTTACGCGAACATTTAATTGCGTAACAATTAAATGTTCGTGACTTCGGCGTAAGAGGTTGTTTTTATAAATACGTTACTGGAGAAAACATTTTGTGAAGAAAGTTGGTAAAGCTATTGTCTAGGATTGTCTTCTTACCCCGCAAAGCATTTTATTTAAATTGACATTTTTAGCGCCGAATTGTGTACCGAGCCCCCTTGGATGAATTTATAATTCTCTGAATGCAACTAAAATTAAAACACCTCAGTGATGACTAGTGCGTGGGGGAAGAATAATACCAATTTATTTTGTTTCTTTCCCTTTTTTTAACTGTTGGATAGTCGAAGTGGAATAAGACAACGTGACTCTTAAGTTGGAAGCTATTGCAGCATTTACCAGGAGTGAATTTACGAGCAGTGAATTTACAGTGAGTGAATTCACAAGGAATTAATTTATCAGGAGTGAATTTACAAGGAGTGAATTTACCAGGGGCGAATTTGCCAGAAGTGAATTTACCTGGGGCGAATTTACCAGGAGTGAATTTATCAAAGGCGAATTTACAGGGAGTGAATTTAGCAGGAGTAAATTTACCATGAGTGAATTTACCACGGAAAAATTTATCAGGACTGATTCGACATACCTTGGGAAAACATTCACTACTGTTTTTATGAATAAATAAGGATATATATTAAAATGGGGTCAAATTGCAGAAGACGATTTCTGAGAGGCTATGGAGCAAAACATCATACGGACATATTATCGCAAATGCATTCCAAGGGTGGTACACCCACAGAATTGGAAGATAAAGTAACTCCGACAGTGTAGGCACGATGCATTAATAAATACCCTCTATTACTCATAGAACCACGTATTTCCGGTCACGTGTTCATATGACCCTCTTTACTCCATATCCTCTCGGGGGTCTTCTCCTGCAGTTTGTACCAGCTGAGAAAAATCACCCTCTTTATTATTTTTGACAATCGTGGAAGGGATTGTATTGGAATTCAGTTTCAGCTGCCAGGTGTACAGTCAGATGCAATTCTTCATAGGCCATCATGTTCATTTAGTCCTATAATTTAAGTGTTTTAAGTGCTTGTAATGTCCGTATAACTAGCCAACCAAATCTGTATTTCAATTTTACTTGTTCAAACAATCACAGCCGCTCAGCCACGATGTACTCAAACAGTCATATCCACAGTGAAATCACTTCTCTTTTTTTATTGCCTGAGTATTCAAAGTGTTAGATGTTATTGTTTTTCCTCTTTTTGTGTTCTGGAGTGAAAAGTAACTTTCAGTGTATGATATTCAAGTCCCTAGATTCCTCACAGAATTTAGTTTTCATATGATATAATCAACATTACTCACATTACTTAGTGGGACGATTGGTTAATTATAGCTTCAGATATTGTTATTTTTTTCCTAATCTTATAAATCCAGTTTTCTCATTAATGTTGTTGTTTAGTTCCTTAAAATTTCAGATAGCTGTTAATATTTTGTTTTCAAACAATATATGATTCGATGTTCTGCAGTACGGTGTCTCGATGTTATGTAAGTTATGAAACATTTATGTTATGAATGGTAATATTTGTGTTTATTGTAATTTATAACTTGCTATTTCACGATTCCTACCTCTATGATTTTTATATGTTATGTTATCTTTGATATATTTTTGTTAGTCATTAAGTGTAAGATAAGGGGGTTAAGCCTTAACTTCGGCACTTTTAAATGCAAATAATGAATAAATACATGTTTTGGTTCCTTTCTTGCATTAATTATTAGCTAAGTGTGTTCACCTCGGCAATATACTCTACGCTGGCTTCAGTCATCAACTCCCGAAGTCGCCACTGAGTTCATGAATATATTTGTGTGAACCCGTGTCGACGAATCAGACAGTAACTCAACGAATCTGAGCATTCGCTGCGTTTTCATTCGCAGTCCTCGAAGTTAATGGAAAGGGAGTGGAAATAGAGAAAAAAAAGAGTGAGGTTGTTAGAGTAAACAATAGGAAGCGACGAACGACAGACAGAAGTTCCCTTTGTACGACGGTTTTCTTCTCGTCTCGCGGTCCGATGGTGTTTTTTTTTTTTTTTTTGCGCTTCCCCTACTCCTTTCTTTCCAAAGTCCACACAAAACGCAACACCAAAGAAAGCTTGCGGGGCAATTTATCAGGCCTTTCCTCCACCCCTCCTTCCCGTTGTCTATCACATCGCCACCGTCGTCCAATCCCGCTGCGGCTAACTAGATTTCTGGGTTTCCTTGCAGATCATTTTCGGCGGATGATTGAAGTGGCCGGACAGAGAAGGTGCTAGCAGGCCGCGGTTAGTTGTTGGCTCACTAAGCCCTCGAGGACGCCTTTCAGAGGACCGAGGACCAATCTGCTGAAAGGCTTCTACAGTTCCTGGCTAACTGTTCCTAATCAAAGAATATCGCTGTTTGCGCGTCAGTCGATAACACATGCAGTATGTAGACGGTTCGAAAAAAAAATGAATGAGAGCTTTTCCTCAAGATTTTGATTCGTTATAGGCTATGTTCCAAAAGTTGTATTTTAAGTCACAAAATATTACAGTAGTCTGATTACTTGCTAATCATGTAAATGATTGTCGTCACGAATTATTACTGGTAAATTCATGACAAAATATAGTATTTATCCATTGATACGTTTTTAAAAATATTCTTACGTAAAATTCCTACGAAAAATGTGGAAGAATGTATAAAATAATTAATCAGCCATCCTGAATATGGACAAAACTACATGCTTTAGACCTTAGCATAAAAATAGCGAATTTTCTCATATGAAAATACACTCCTTACAAGTTTACGGAAACTTTTTTTTTTAGTTTTGTTTAGGTATCTTAAAATTTTTAATTATAGAGTAATTTTTTAAACGTTTAGTTCTATATTATTACAATGTTATGGTAATAATATTAGAAGGTATAGTCTTTTAGGTGATGTATTACCCAGCTAGTTGAATGTTCTATTTATAAATCATTATCATTACAAATTTATATTATTACAAAACAATTATTACTGAAGTAATGTTACATTATACACATTCCTTCTCTATTATTCACGAAATTCTTACATACGCAATGTCTGATGAGTCTGAAAAGGGAAACATTTATTTAACATTGAATAATATATTATTAATTGCATCACCAGTATAGAGTCTGAAGTAAGAAAATCGTTGTACTAGAGTATGAACGTATAAATTTTAGGTACGTGTTTCTAAAAATAATTAAGATAAAAATAATTTTTATTATTTTTATATTTCCTACTGTAATTGTTATAACTCTCCTTAAGAGCTGAACAAATCTCTTACCTTTCGTTTTTCTTGTGCAAGACTGAAATTATTTCATAGGTACTTAAATATGTAAATTAAAAAAGAACATGATAATTCAGTCACGGACATGTACGCAATCTACCACGTTGTCAGTTACAAACTGACGTTGAAGGGTTTTCTCTCAAGCCCTGTGAACCCACACAGCTCTCGTACTTCCATCACGTCGGCGGTAGATAAAGCAGAAATGAGGTCTGTAGGAATCGATCGTCGGAGCTGAACCGGGCCACGGTATAAATACTCCGGATAAATATTAGAAAAAGAGAGATCACCTGAAAAAAAAAATAAAGCTGATACGCCGCTGGCACGGATTTTAAAGGCGTCATCGGCCTGTCATCGCCTCCCCCACCCCATCCTTGCTACCCTCGGGCAAACTCCTTACAGAGGATGCTGGGATCAACAAACAGTTGTCAGGGGGACGCTAACATCGCAGCTTTCTCTCAAAATAACCCGCTATTTGCTTTCGTTTTCGCAGTGCGGGTCCGGCAGCCCGGATATAGAGTCCTGCACCTACCTGAACAAACAACGACCACCAGTGGCGGCGGCAGGATTGTTGAAGGGAGGGGCTCGGTGGATCTCTGCCTGTCGTCTGCTTCTCTGACTGAGGCGAATCCATTTCCACTGGTTCATCCCAGAGGAGAAACCAACAAAAGTTATCGACCAGGAAGACTCCAGCTCGAAACACAAATACTGAAATAAAAGTTTCACTGAAGCCACTAGTTTGCCGCGAAAATATTTTGTACCGTTTTGTTACAATGGCAGGCCTGCTTCACGGTCATTGTCAGTGTGCCTTTGTTCAGACACCTCTCTCATTCTACTGCACCAATCAGAACAAGTTTATTATGCCACCATACGTCTATGATTTGTCAGTAGAGCCACAATGCAAGTGAGGGTGAAATTGTCCAATCACTAGAGAAATACAAAATCCGCGTTATATTCTGACAGCTGACTAGACTCCAAGTTTCGGGAGCAGACATCTGCTCCCGTCTTCAGGTGAAGTAAAAGTGAAATCTGATGTTTTTTTTATTTTGTATTTTATTGTTTGTATATCTTAGTCTCATCCTAGTATTTCTGGGACGACATATATCGCAATGGCGTATATCCACAATAGTGCAGTGTGTCATTCTATTCTATTGCAAGAAACGTTCAAAGACATTTAAATTTTCCTACAGGAAAAATATTACTAAGTTGTAATAGGAAACAGAGGAAAACAGGCGTATTGCAAATATAGTTTCAATCAAAACAATTTATTCGTGTTGTTCATGATTGTTGGACGTTGCACGACAGGAAATGTTTTGTCCGACATTGTGCCTGTGAGTAATTTACACTCCTAATAAGTAGCTTCATCTGTGTGGGTGAATTTATTCAAGAGATGTACTGTATGGTTGATGCTCATATCGCTGAGGAACTCAGTGAGTTACTCATTAATAAATATAACTAATTTCGACATACGTAAGTGCAGCTTGCACTTTAATATTACACGAATGCAACACATGAACCGGTTATAACTGGAAATTATTTTAAAAGTATGGCATTGCGTGCGAATATTGTCGAGTTGCAGAAAAACCCTGCGATGCAAAAATAAATAAATAATAAATAACACGAGTGCTAGCTGTTGTGATCAAAACTATGAACAAATCCGGAAAGGAATAGCCTATATCCGTTTCAAGAAAATAACATCACAAATTTATTAATGATTGGGTATCTATTCGTTACCTTAAAAAAGACAAAACACAATCGAAAAACAGCAAAATAAGTTGTATGATAAGTCGCTACAAAATGTAGGAGCACAACGATGGAAATACAAGTGACAAGAGACGGGAAAGAATGTGAGCGACAAGATAAGCATCAGGCTTCCTTCGACCAATCAGCATGTGTGTATGTTATATGTAGACACCTGACTATTTCGCTTGTTGTTTAGGCGCAAGCTAGAGTCCCAGCAACTATAGGAGTGTATCATGTTCATAATTGGCCGTTGACTTACTCGACACTTCCTGGAAGTAGCTGAGCCAATAATTACACTGTACCTGAACGGAGGCCCACATGACTGTGTAAGCGATCAACTAATGAACAGTTCTGTCTGCACGATTTCATATAAATTCTTGGAAGCTAGCCTACAGCTCAGTGAACACGTGAATTATTCCTCTCTCTAGTTATATGTTTGTTGACAACAGTTATCACACTTTTCTTATTTTTCCGTTTTTCATTTTGTTTTACTGTGTTATTTTTCTGCAAGTTGGGAACATTTCCGTGCTGTGGCGTATGTCTTCTATTTCATTTGTTATTTTAGAAACAGTATGTTGACCTATCGTACAGAAAAACGATCTTTGAATGCAGACGTTATCATGTACAAAGATAAAGTGGCTAAGCCGCCATTCAAAACATGACAAAATACGATTACTTTTACAGTGTAAATTACAGCAAATAAGGGAAATACAAATCATAAAACACGGCTCAGTTTGCAATTACTAATCTACTGCACAAATCGTTTACATAACATTCTTACGATCGAATTAAAGCAAAGTATATTATAAATTACCGTCAAATGGGATTTATTGGAACAACAGGATAGTTTAGGACATTTGCTTTACAATTTTTACTTTGCGTATGGCAGCTGTAAAAATAAATAAACAAATACAACCTATGATTATCGAAAATGTCTGACATAACATCCAGAATAATGTCTTCGTTCTGAGCTGCAGCATACAAAATAAATATTCCTGAATATATTTTCCAAGTTTCCCTGTTTCACACCATGTCTACATGTCAATCTGAATAAAAAATTTCACTGTTAACACATGTACACTTTAGTTTCGTTCCATTTTGGCTATATTCCGTGTTCATTCCAGTCCGAAATTCGACTAAGAACACAATAATACTCCAAGTGTTTGTACTTAAGTCAGTATTAGTACACACAATCATGTAAATTAGATATTTTAATATTGAAAATGAGAATATTGCCTTGCGAAGGACGTATATTATACTAAGATTAGTGGGAATGTTAAAAAGTACATCAATCAAACTTGCAAACATATATTTTTATTTTAAGTATATAAATAACTAGAAGCAATTATTTTACAATAATCTTCCAGAAATGTCTCATATACTACGTAATGTTTGAAAATGTTCATATAAAGTTATTATTTGAGAGCTGATTATTTTTAACAGTGATTTCTCGTCCCAAATTCTTGACAGCAAGGTTTATATGTATATCACCAGAAAGTGTAAAACTTACTTATAAATAAAAAGAGTTCCCGGGAATAGTACGGTTACAACGACCTGACGCCTGGGCTCCACAATGTAGTGAACACATTGTTCTCATATACTAGTTCATTAGCTGCTGCAAAATGTAGCTAGTTGTATATTTGACATGGGTTGGAATCATCAAGTGTTTTCATATGCAGGTTTGTAATTGGTTGAGAGTACACGTCAATGATTTTTAATCATATGGGACTTAATCACGACTATAATTTACATATAAATGAGTTTATGATCTAATTTCAGAAATAAACTAGCGAAATTAATTAGTATTTCCTAAAAAGGCCAGTTGTTTAAATTTAGTTCTACAGTTCAGTGCATCATTATTACCAGCCTCTTGTTTCACGTATCTCTATGGAAATAATGTTTGATAACATGAACCTTGACTTAAAAAATATAACTAATATTTCACTGAGAGTACTACTGAACAGATTCAGTGGGCTAATTATTTAACGATTACTTCTTTAATTATAATACGTTATAGATATTATTTTCTATGTAATTTGTAGTTGGTTATATTTGAACAACTTTTTTGCATAAAAAATTTTGTTCTTATGGCAAAGTAAGATTTTCAAGAGTGCATAAATACTACCACTTCCAACAGACTAGACGTAATACTCTTCGTCACGTGACACTATAGAGATAACGTTTCACTACATATTTATCTTAATATTCACGGTGTTTCAATACACTCGTCAGCACAAAGCTTATGACATATACGGGTTCATGTCGTTTAACGAACCCGGCATGTTTCAGGAAAGTACTTTCCTTGTGTATAACTGTCGTGCTGAAGATATCGTACAGGTAAAAAGCAAAGAGAAAATGTGCATCAAGTGAAGTGTTGCTTGGCGATCACTGTACCCAGCTCTACGTTGTATGAAGACAATGTCTTCCTTCTCGCAGCAAATTTTACATTTTCGTATCACATTTATTTTACTTGAAATTTCTCTTTCTTTTTACTATAACGTTATAGCATTATATAAATACCCTTAATTCAGCCCCAATTAAAATATACTCATTACCTGACGACGTTGAACATACACTAACTTGTATGTGGTTCATAAATCTAATAATACGCCTTTATTAACTGTCGGATGTTTTCGAGGAATGAATTTTTCGTACACTAGCGTTGTAATTAAATATTTTTAAATATGCATTTTTAAACAATCCAAAATAAACAAAACCTAGTAATGCCAGCATGGTTGGGAATATCCAACCTAACATACTATTCAGAATTCAGAGATATGAGACGCTCTCCTGCTAGTATCATGCAAGATGAGGGGAACAATATTCTCTAGTATTACAGTCAAGGTCACCACTACGACCTTGGCAGGTATATTTAAGAAAGTCACAGCGCTTCTCCTGCAACAGTTTTACGCCTTGCCTCTGGTCGACTAACAACTGCCGCTGAGTGACATGCCTGGTTATGTTATACACGAGGAAAACATTCTTACAGTTATTAAATATTTTGTTGAATTTAACCCTGCCAAATATTTCTTGTGCTCACTACAAAAAGATTTTACTTTCACTGCTATAAATGTGTGGTTTTGCAAAAAAATAATTTTGTGTCTACCACAATATTTGTTTCCAGGAAACAACTTCCACAAAATTTTTCGCTCGGTATAAAACATGCAGCTGTAATGTTAAGTAGTTCTTCCTGTCACGTTTCACTAGATCAAGTGTTTTTGTCATGTAGTATGTTGCCTATGTCTAGGTTATTTCTTGTAGCCAATGAAGAACTCGCTAGCTTACTTGGTGGTATGACCAACAACCATTCAACTACCACAGGCCCAGAAAATTGTAAACTAATCATGTCATACGGTTGAGTCATGCGAGAAAGTCATCGTCCATATATAAAAACAACAGAAATATAGTAAAGCGTTTTTACAGATGTGTTACAATAGTTATGAATTATTTTACATTGTGTATGAGTAAAGTCAAGAAAGTCACCTAAATATTACCTTTTTACACATATTAAAATATATTTATAGATTGCTATATAATTGGTTCGTGTGACATTAAAATTTAACAGAAATGTATTTGATGTACTCATAGAATTTGAAATTGCTAAAATTGTTAAGGGCATTTACAGAGGAAGTGAACTCTCTCAAGTTGTCAGAAATGATTTCTTTTGACATGAATGCATTTCTACAGCGTAACCGCCTTGAAGAGAATTTGATAATTAGTATTAATTCTTTGGAACGTTGGTGGGTGGATGTAATCTCGCTAACGAGGAAGTTGAAGACGTCTTAGCACGGGATGTGAGGGAGAAGTTGAAACATCTTCGCCTAGAGGGATTTCATTTGATCCGCCGCCATTCATCGTTTCTAATTAAGCAAACACGGCGATGGTTTCTATTCAGTTTCCAAACACGTCGATGTTTTAAAAGCGGTGTGAAATTACCACCTGGTGTGGTTCAGGCGCACCTCAAGTTATTTGAAAGTTGTGCTTAGATACGAAGAGTGGGAAATGTACACTGCGTTCTCATCTTCTGGTTTCTGTAATCCTGCTACAGTATTGTGAGTGTTTATAACATCGTTTATTTCAGTTCGTATCGGCAGAATTGAACGATAAATGCTTGCAAGAGCGCTAGGAAACTGAGTTTGTATGCTGCCTTTTTGTCAGGAATAATATAGACATTTACTTAAGTATGGATTCAGGCTTTCATTTTAATCGCAATTTAATTGCTAATCCTTGATTATATTTACTTGTGTATGTGTGTGTTAACCTGAAGCAGTTACACGTCGATTGAATGAAATAAATGTACAATGGTTCAAATGTGCTAGATTTACTGCGAGAAGCTTATGCTAACTGACATTGACATTTTACGTAAAGTTGTTCTTTATAGGTAGACATTTGCTCTCCTCGCTGTAAACTGGTATAAAAAATATTTCTGCTTGGAAAATTTTAGTAACTGACAAACACTAGCTGTGCACTTACCAATTTTTTCTAGTAATCCCACGATGTTTATTAAATTTTCAACGCCATTTTATGATTGCTGATACTGCAGTTGTTGTAGATAATAATTAATATCACACGTACCTCAGCTGACCCAACGCTTTATATTATACAGAGCTTAAAAATGTCGCAGACGCATTCTGCGTAAGAAAATAAACTTGAATGCAGTATGTTATATTTATATTTAAACGAAATATGACGCTTTTAGATGTTCAATGAGACCATTACATTGATTAGTAATTTGCTAGAAACTTTTAGTATAAATTTAAGTCGCTTTCAAAGTCTGACTGGGCGCTTCAGTGAAGTTTAAATAAAAATGTGGTTTGTTGCTACGACTATTATATATTTGGTTTTCAACTTTAACTTTCAATTACCGAGAGGAGATATTTAAATATTTTGGTTTTGTTTACAGCAGAATAAGTATCCAGCAAATTATATGTTCTGGCAAAATATACAGCTCAGATAAGACACATTAAAGAAATATATAGGTTTCCAGGTATTTATTACGTAGTTTGTCCTGTCATATACTGTCACTTTTTTTAATAAAACATGGAAATATGTACTGTACTCATTCTTAGAGCCGGATTTGAAATAGTAAAAGGAAAAGTGTGGTAGAGATATAGTTTTTTTTAGATTGCTCAATAGAAGTACTTATCAACGTCAGTAAACATAGCGATATTAATTATTTAAAAAATGGATTTCAAACGTTTTTTGAAATGCCTACTGTATTTAAGGTATTAGTAGGGGTCCCTGTTTGTAGAGAAAATATTCCAGCATTAGTTAGCTTCAGTACCTCGTGTACACATCTGCGGTTCTGCTTCATGGTCTGTGATTGGCTGAATATAACTCTCACGTGTCTTAACGTTTTACTGTAAATCACAGACATGTGTTATTAGCAGTAACCTTATTCTGACTGGTAGAGTCAAATGAGAAACGTCTTTACACACAGACACACGGCCAATAACAAAGAAGCAGAACTGCAGAGGTCGAACTAAGGGATTTAAACAAGTTGGTTCAGGAATATTTTCGCGAAATACAGGAGCCCCTCGGTATTAGCTATACAAAACCTAATAACTACGTGTTAGAGAATTGCCCAAGAAAATTAAAGGGAAGCAATTTTTATATTTTGAGTTTGGTTTGTAAGATGCATAGGGAATACGGACCGTATATCGTGATACATCCTTACATTTAGAATGAGATAAGAACTGGTCTGAAATGAAATATGCTCACTATACGTATCGTATTTTTTTTTTATTTCACGAACACGTTCACAGTTTCTTTACTTTTAATTTATTTGGATCTTATAAAATTACTTCTCCTGTAGTGTTAGGGCTTAATTCTGTAGAAAATAATTTTCGATAGGTTTAGCAATTTTTTGACAGCATAACTATTTGTGTGAGTAATACTACAGTAGAAGACTCCCCAAGAAGAGAACAAAATATTTACGAGAGCAAGCAGCTGTTCAGTCTTGTGGCGGTTATTGTAAGCCATGTCACGTCGTGCTGTAAGGACAACAGCAGTATTAGGGAGAAGGGCAGGGGAGGGTGTGGAAGGACGATGTCCAGGGACAAGCGCACATGGAAGGACATCAACCTGACTATGAACCTTGGTTATCGCACGAGGACAGCTGAGCGCTTCAGCAACACTCCAGATCATCATTTCTGCTAGTTTAGCGAGAATATTTTATGAACCGTAAAGAAACATGATGTCGTATAATCGACTCCTACTTATGTTGAAAATGTTTTTCAATGCGTAGACAATATTTTTAAGATAAATAACAGAGGTTAGCAATTTGTATTAAAACAGTTTAAATTTCACTTTTTTTTCATATTTGTGTGTATTAAAATTCCTTGCACTATGTTTTGTACAAATAACGGGCAAGTAGCTAAAATTATTTCGGAGAGCGTGGAACATTATTAAACGCTTATGGTCATAGTTATACAATGGGAAACAAACTACAATGTTTTTTTTAAGGCACTTGGTTTCCTATTACACAACTTCGTTCAATTGTAAATAGATTTTAACAAGTTTCGGAAAATCGCCGTACGAAAGTTATAAAAGAACATTCCTATATTATATACTTTTTAAAATTTTAGAGGACGTTATTGGCCAGATTGACACATTATTTGGCTATAATTTTTGCGCCTCAAATAAAAGGAATAAAAATTCGGTGTCGCAGATGGAAATGGCTCCAAATATTTTCTCACTAATAAAAACAATATCATCATTGAGTATAGATAAGTCAATGATATCATTGCTGTTCTTATATTATCTTACAATAAAAGTGTTTGTTTCTCATAAGTGCTTAAGATCTGAACTGCCCCAGTCATTATTAAAAAGGAAGAGGTTTTAGTATTACGCCAAATACGGATCGGCTTACAATACACACAATACCAATACTTTTCCGCAAAAATTGTACAATTTACCATTATTTTAATATTTAAAAGTGTAACCCCACAACTGTTTAGCTTTTATATTTTGGCAAAAATAATACTCAAAATTACCAGAGAAATCGTTGCACAATGGCAAAACTCCGGAAGGGTGTCGATCATGGCTTGTTATAAGATGCAATTCCAGTTTTCGAGACGAGCTCTTTCAGAAAAACCTTGGAAACCGAAATTACAATGTTTGGAACATGAATGGAACCTGTGTATCTCGCTTCGTTAAAAAAAAAGTTATATATTCATTTTTTGTACCGTCTCAGAATTGCATATTGAAGAAGAAAAACGTTTTGCTACTTTATCAGCGCGAAATACAAAGTGTATTGGGCCGGAACGCGGTGAAAATGAAACCATTTTTAAACAATTTGAAAGACATATACACCCGAAGATAGTCAGAACTGAGTCTGTGGACGTTAGAAAACATTCTGTGCAATATTCACGAGGTGGACAACGTATCTGAGTCGTTATTCTTGAGCTATGTTCGACTGTAAGGGCGGCCTTGAAACCTTGTCGCCAATACATCACGTTTCTGGACAATTGGCGAGGACACAAAGGGCCCGCGCGGTTGTTAGAAACGTTTGTTAAGGGTGACGGCGGTATTGATCGTGGCGTGGACTTGGACCTTATCGGCCCGTGCCACTCGCGCATGCAGGATAACAAGTTCCCGCGCAGCTGACACGACCTTTGTTATATTGCCGCAGCCTGTTCGAGCAAGTTTCGCTCTGTCGCCTTCTGAACGGCTAGCTTGCAATGCACACTCCTATATATGAGGAGCGGGGGAGATAACTCCAACGAGAGAATTTCTACTTTAGGACTGTATATTCTTTACTTGCTGCTACAAAGTTCAAATGGAGAATAAATGCCTGAATTAAATAATTTATAGCACAGGCCAAAATAAAAATTGTAGCAACCTCAAACAATTATTTCAGTGACCCCTTATAGCAAATCTCAAATACAAATAATATTCACAATTGACTTAAACTTGCTGTATGTTTGATTCAGTCCCGTGAACTAAGCCAAACTCAAAATAAATGAAAGCTTGACGCAAGCTTGATCCGGTATTACCATGCAAGTCATATGAGGGTTTGTCCTGTTTGATACAGTTAATTTTCGACTTATAAATATTTTAAACAACCTGAAAATATTCCGTTGCTCCAAGTATTCGAACCTATGATCCTGGGGTTACTAAGCAGGCGTAGTTGCCACGTGATTATGGAGAACACACAATAATTAATTACGTAATTAATTTATTGCAGAATATTTATTTTACTGTGGCTACAAGTTTCCACAGAGCAGTGTTTTTAAAATAATAAAATTGCACTGTGTATTGATAAATTACGTCGTTGTAGCTGTTTTCCATTACGTAGTATATATCTCACGAGACATGATACAAACCTGATTAAAGTTTGCATTTCACTAGCGTGTGTATCGTTGTATATGAGACCTTGGAGTCTGGGTAATGCTCCCGTCAGTGTTGTTCCTCTCCTCACGGAAAACCTCGTCGCACATCATCAGAAGGTAACATTTACTGCTGCAACTTCGTCCTGAATATGTATGTTCCAATGTATTCCGAAACTTCGGAAAGAGAAACGACAGTGACGCGGTTACAGCTCAGAAGCTGCAAGACAGCTTGTTATATTTTCGTGTTTTGTTTGTGGATCTTGATAATACTAAGTCAACAACATTAACAAAACAAACATGAATGCGCCAACCACGTGTGCTCAAATAACAGTACAGTGTATCTCTCAGAAGCATCTGTCAACTTAAAGTAAACACAGGACTGTTGAGTGCATGCAGGTCACCAACCACGCCTATAATTTGCTGTCGTTTTAACATCTAAAGTTGGCAATTCACTAGACACTAGGACAGGGCAGTTACATGAATAAATTGGAAGAAATGTTCGACTATTAAATTATGTAAACTTAAGTGACGTAACTGGATTGCGATTGTACGGAGCAATCCGGCAATATTCTTAACGAACTAAGATATTGCAAGAGGACGAGGACCCAGTCTGTCGACTCCTGGTCAAGTGTAGAAATGGGCAAGAAGTGAATGAACATATCTTAAAGGTTAAGGTTATAATATCAAAGGAATGTAGAATCCAGCCTAGAAGTTACTGGAAAAAAACTTCGCTCTCTCTAGAGCGACTATCACTGCTGCGTTGCATATACTGACGGACAACTGACGCGCCAGGCAAAGTCGCCCTTATCGAACCCTGGCTTCTGAGACTGCGCCTGGCGAGAATTGTGGCGTCAAAAAGCGTTCTCATTTCATTTTCCTGACAGTTCGTTAAGAAATTACGTCTGGTTCGCCTCGACAAGCAGCCATAATCCCGTCACCTGGGACGACGTCTTGCCAACTTGCCGACAATGGTAACGTAATTATTTCTCCGGTACAGTTTTGTGAGGAGAGGAGCTAGAGGCAAGGTCTTCAAGGTCGTGCCTTGGTAATTCTCGGTGGTAATTCTCATTAGCGAGAGAGACTTGCAGCGAGATAATTAATATCTACTCGTTAATCCTTGGAGCTACGCAAACATTTGCAGGCGGGTGCCGGCGTGACTCCTCCACCTCTTACAGCAGTGGATAGTCTCTGTCTCTCTCTGCACCAGGTTGACTCGAGAGCGCCTCTGAAGGCAAATATTCTCGCAAGTGTAATACCTCGCCCCATTAAACTGCCCCAACCTACCCCGCCCATCCTAGCCAGCTCGCTCAACTCCCGCACATGCAATCTGCGGTCCTCGCCAGCGCAGCACATCTGCGACCATCACAGCTGTTGTTGCATGGGCGGGACCCACGTGACAGGCTAGGCTCCGCCTTTCTGTACACACTGACCGAGTCTGATGGCGCTATTTTGGGCATGAGTAGAGGCCTGAAAGTTTCGCTTTTTCTTTTAGGCGCTAGCTAGAGTTCCAGCAACTATAGGTATGTATCACGATCACAATTGGCCGCTCTCTTAGTCGACACTTCCTGGAAGTAGCTGAGCCAATAATTAAACTATAGCTGAATGCAGGTCCATTTAACTGTGCCAGTGCTGTGTGCAGGATTTCACATATATTCTTGGAGGCTAGCCTACATCTCAGTGAACACGTGAATTATTCCGGTCTCCAGGCATGAGCCCAAGTTTGTAATTTTTTACGATGATTTTTGTTAATAAACGGGATCCGATGTCGTAAAATCGCTGTGTAACTTCAGTGTAACTGGTTTATAATACGTACTCCGATTATGCCGAGATAAAATACACCACTATGGTTAGAGTCAATAGTTTTTCCCAAAAAGAACTGTGCAACAATGCCTTAAGTGCACATATGCAGCCCTGCTTCATTCTCAGTGATTGGCTTTTTTTAACACTTAGCGTCTCGGGTTCTACCTTCAAATCACAGACGTGTGGTGTTGCAGTATCCTTGTTCCTGTTGGCACAGTCAAATGAGCCACGTCTGTGCAATAATATATTCTGTCAATAACCATGAAGCAAAGCTTAATGTGTGAACATAAGGCATTGAAACAAATTTTTCCAGAATTATTTTCGCGAAAAATCGTGCACTCTAAAAATAAAAATTTCTTTTCAATTAAAAATTTAGCCAAAGTAATTTTACCGTCTGCTTCGAAAAAATACATTACATAACAAGATCTAATTTACAACAAGTTTGCAGAGACATTGTACGTTATCGGCTCTCGCCTGGGTTGAAAATAATTACTCTCCCGACAGCCGAGGAACTTGGCCGCATGCCCTTAAACTACTAACTACGCATTAACGAGGAAGGGGTTTAGATTCTCTGTCAGACTATTCTAAAGGTTTCTATTTTCATGGTATTCCACATTGTTCCACAATGTCAGGAACTATTGTTGATGCCAAGTAATTAACTTGTCTATTTGTAGTCAGGCGCTTGAATTTTTATGAAAGCTGATGTACACTTCCAGTATTTTTACTGCTGAGACAGTTATATGTTCTTGGCTAGTTATAATTAAATATTTTTATTAGTCGACGAGATTTAATTTGAAATTTATTTTATATTTGTGCAATTTTTAAACCTGTTTATTTTATTAAAATTCGACTATATTATGATTAAATTCAAAAGTTACATTACAATTTAAAAGAGCTATTGACATAAAAATATTATCAATTCTTATTTTAAATTTACGTAGCATTCGACTTTGGTTAACTGTGAAACACGGCACAGTACCTTATTTACGTTACATTGTTTAAAAAACACATTAAATTACTGTAATAAGTCTGAAACTGTCATGTTTTCGTCTGGCAACATCATAGATTACTCAGCCATATATTTGCATTGTCCACATTCGATTATCCGTTTGCTTCTAACACATAAACAGGCAGCGCGTGATTGGCCTACAATTTATTTCCTCATGTATTACTGGCTTGAGGTCTTCAAAGGTGCGAAACAACACCAAGTCCGAGAAACTCACATATGCGCGGTTCGGGTTAAAATGAGACTCAGAAAACTCTTGTTTAATACATACTTTTATCCAGTTTCTATATTTCTGCTGCATGCAAACATAAACATTGTCATGTGCTTTGGTTTATATAGGCTTCTAGTTTACAATGTGTCTTTATTACACTGCTATGACAAAGATTACCTACGATATCTACACATTAAATACACGAATGTCGAATATTTGCTGTAATCGATATTAGACTTAGTTATAAAAATCTACGAGTTTACGTCTATGTATCCCGTAACGTTTCCGTTTCATGCCACGTAAACATGTGCACAATAATCAGAATTTAAAACACGGAGAAAAAAAAAAAAAAAAACGACATAATGACTAGAGACACTGGAAAATCGCGGGAATAGTTGACTGTTTGCTAGGCTCCAACGTGATGTATATAACACTGAATGTTTCGTATCAGCATTGGCTATCGTTTATTTGTAGCATTTTTTCTCTCTACAACAGGCCCAGTTATAACTGCACAGCTTGAGCACACAGCGTGTGTGATTTGTCCCAAAACTGTTCACACGTGTCACGGTTAGTATACTATAGTTTATTGGAGACTATTTTAAACATTTTCACGATCTTCCAGTGTCTCTAGCAATGGCACATTTTATTCTAGAATCCAATTTCTGTTCATTTACACTGCCATGCACAATGATGATGCACTTACCGCAATAGTTTACAGGTTTTTTTTCTTTTAATACGTGAAGAAGGAAAATAATTGCTTTTTCCCGGTTAAATGTGTTTCCATAATGTAAATACAAACGCTGGCAATCGTAAAGCGTAACAATTCGTATAATACTAACAACTTCACTTGGAAATGTTACTCATAAACAGGCAGTAATTTGTAATATGTTAAGAGTGTGATATAAGAATCCATATTGATCACACAATGAACACACTCAACGAACTACGGAGCGCCTCCCAGCATAGCTTGAGTGGAACAACATCGCTCGGTGGAATTTTAAACTCAGCATCTGCAGCGCAGAGTATGACTGAAGCAATGTGCAGACGATAAATGTCCAACGATATTGTCGTGTAGCTTTATGTTGGCGCTTACTTAGTAAAACTATGCTCTCACTAGGTAACAAAATAATATAAAAACTGTTTAATTAAGAGTATATTTGACAAAGATAGGTAAACGTGATTTGATTTTATTTCACTAATATAGTATTTAAATAAGAATTTACGTGGGATTGCATTCGGCAATTGGCTGCCAACCATACATGGTATAAGGTAACTAAAGTATTGTTAATGTTCAACTGTATGCAGTAAAGGCTAGTGAATTTTTTAAAGGATAAATATTTAGCGGTAACCTTAACCCAACCGCGAAACACATAGAATAGTTTTACTGAATTAAATAATTTTACATGTTTACTTGCCAACGTTATTCAATTGGCATACGGACACTGTCGTTTTCAGTTTTAAATCACTACTGAGGAAAACCAGATTTGGCAGATGAACAGTGCTAATTATGTTAATCCAGAAAAAAATCACTACAATCGTAGCTTATCGGTTTTGTTAGTTAAAGAACTACAATATATTAATAGATCATTCCACAAATCTACAAAGCTGATTCGTTGCTCAATCATTGTATGGCGCTTAAGATAGTTCAATTTAATTTACAGAAGTTTTTCAGTTTTAAACTCTCGAGTTGAATACATTATTGCAATATAGTCTGCAAACTGTAAAACAAACATTACAAATTTTACAAAAAAAATTAAAGGCACGGCGACTCTTTACATTTTTTAAATAGTAGACGTGCAAAGTGTAGGGTTTCGAACACAATGTTTTAAACAAAATCTACCAATCATTAGATTCGTATATGTATTTAAAAATGACATCTATGCCGCTGTTACAAGACACTCTGTAGTGTTACACTTTTGATATGTTCGTGTTCGTCTATGTTCACAGAGCATCTGAAGTTGTTAAAATTATTATTACTTTCCATTTAAACAAAACTGGTTGTAAAACTTTAGCAAAACCACATCTCATGTATTCTTTGCTTACTTTGGTTTGATAAACGTCACCAAAATTATTCAACAAGATGTGAACAGCGGTAATATTTGTATAAGTATAAAGAAAGTGTACATACATGTTTGTTGACGTTGGATAGCATACTTCTCAAATAACCCGTGAATCTCTACACTATTTAAATAAATTATTCTATAGTAAAATTTACTGTCACTAATTAATTGAACGAAGAAATCGTTGCTCAAGTAACAATGTGACAATCTTACTTCTTATTCAATTAATATGGTTGCCTGGGTGAACTTATCTTACTCATTAGAGCCTTAGAAGTGTGGACGCAGTAAGGACGACATTGTACGCACATAACACCTGAGCCTAGCCTCTAGGCGCTAGTCTGTGTACTGGTGTGTTGTCTTCTCACCGCCACTATCTTCTATGACGCTAACACACATATTTTCGTTATTTTCAGATGCTTGAAAATAATATTTAGATGTAAATAGATGAGCTGAAATGGTCAGGAAATGATACATTGTACAACTTATTACTTATTATGCTGCTGGCTCATGCAGGCAATGGCGTACACACAAACCGGAGACTCGAACAGTAAAATAGAGAGATATGTAGGAGAGGAAGCTGCCAGTAGCCACAGACCCCTGTAATCGCTGCTACTTCTGGTCCAGATGTGCTTGGCGGGTAAGCAGCTTACAGGCGCAACTCGCCTGTATCGCAGTACTGGCCAGCCTACTGATGCGAGTCCAGCGAGAACAGAGAGACTAACTTCTACACAGACCTCATGCACGGAAAATATATTGACCCTTCGCGATCCACTGTATACTTCAAAATAAATTAGAACAATCATCGTTGGAATAAATATTTCAAAATGATACGTTGAAAAATTTCACAGTTCCAGAAAATTGAATACGATAAAACATTATATTAAGAAATCTGAGCCTTAGAAAATAATTTGATTTATGTATACTTTATACCTTCTCTTGCATATAATATTCAATTTTGTATCATACCAGTAAAGTCTAAAGATTAAATTGAACTGCATCTTTAAAGAATATTATAATAACAATTCTGTAAGTGATTTGTAATGGTACTTCTAATAAAAATGTGTTTTTTAAATAGAAAGAGGTAGTTACAATCATAAATTTTACAAAATCGGTAGTGTTGTATGTATATATATATATATATATATATATATATATATATATATATATATATATATTTT
>PNEQ01102439.1:0-15862 GCA_003012365.1 Medauroidea extradentata | reverse complement strand
ATCTTAAGCCTGTGCAGTGACAGTAAAGAGGACGTGTGTGAGGCGACAGTAAACTACATATCACAGGTGCAACTGTCGTCTGGGAAGTACTTTAACCTTCATATTTGTCTAACTCGAGCTTACCAAGTGCTTCATTTTTTTTGCTGGTAAGTGTTTGCGTGATATTAAAAGATCTCTTAGAGGCACGTCACAAATCAAATTCCCGAAACGAAAATGTTAAAGGAAATCCCTGAATTGTTCATGATATACTAATAACTTAATAAAAATGGCAAACACTAATAAGTATTATATGACCTCTAACGCCGCATTTGTCTTGTTACTTTTCATCGTGTTGTGGAAACACGTTATATGGGAAGGAACTATTGAACATGAATTTTCTTTGCTTTCAAGGATTTATTACGGAGTTTTTGCAGTGCCTGTCTTGACTTTGGTTATTTACCCGCATTATAAAATAAATGGCTAAAAAACATTGAATACCTGAATTGTTAAAT
Source organism: Medauroidea extradentata (assembly GCA_003012365.1). Lineage (NCBI taxonomy): Eukaryota > Metazoa > Arthropoda > Insecta > Phasmatodea > Phasmatidae > Medauroidea > Medauroidea extradentata. Next base: position 15,371 of record PNEQ01102439.1, on the reverse strand, counting down.
CTTTACTTTGCTAATGATAGAAAAGAAAGAATAGGACGACAATACATTAAGCCGTAAACAATACCTTGCCTCACTCCATTAAAACATATAAGTTTAATCCCTGAAGCCTAGGGTTCAGTACAAATTAACAAAGTAAAAAAGTTTACTGCAGATGCAAGAGTAGCTATAGGAGTGCTAGAACTATATTTGAAAATAAAATTATTATAACAAGTTACGTTTTCATTTTTATCAATGTGGGCGAAACTTTTCAATTATTTTATATAAATTATGCCCGTAATAGATATTACAGAGATGGTGAAATTTCGCTGATTCAGTGACCTTCACGCTAGAATGCAGTGTTCTGTGCATACTCAAGTCCCGACCCTTTGTCCACTAGCTGCTACTCGGAACAACAGACAATGAACGAATAGACAGGGCTTGAGTATGCATAGGATATTTGCTAACATGCAGGTCATTGAATTCGCAAAATTTCACCATCCCTAAGTATAATAGAACAATATAACATATCCAACAACAAAAGTGACTAGAAAAATTTTCGGGTACAATAAAAGCCAACAGGGCAAAAACCAAACATATTACAATGAAGTATATGTATGGTAATCCGTACATTATTGAAATAGCAACCCCAAGTATAACAGAGTACAATCAAAGTTTGATTTAGCCTTTTCCAGATTACAATACATATTTAAAGAACTTTACTTCTGTCCTGAAGTACATATTGACCTCAAATTAACTTCCTAACGAATCTAAAAATCAATTCTCAAGCAACAGAGAAAATATAATAATCTGTTACAAACCAAAAATCCCAAGGGAAAAAAACCCAACATGGATATAATACTTCTGAAATGACAGGCTGTAATCATACCCCCTGCCAAGAAATGGGGCGAACAACCTTAATTTGCAGCCCTGCGAATACGAGACAAACACTCTTAATATTGCGTGACCGTACATTCAACCTTAAATACCCTTCACATAACATAGGACCTTCCTCGGGCATAGTAACTGTCTACTTACAATTAAACGAATACATAACTGAGCCCATGCTAACGTCCAGTCATCTCTGACTTTCCCTGTGCCTAGCACCAGTATTTATACCAGCTCTGCCACCTCCCCTGAGTTTCTTGACCAATGGGCAAGCATCTCGAATGTTCTTGGAGACGGTCGTTAAAATCGCAGCGCCGAGGCGGACATGTGGCGACACCATGAAACACAACCGTAGTTGGCAATCCTGGAGAGTGTCGCACCCGCCCTGATAACGTCAAAGGGGCTCGCCAAATCAGCAGACAGGCAGGCGTTCAAAACAGCTCCGGGCTTCGGCAATATTCGGCAAGCTCCGACACGGGGTTAACACAGGCCACACCAAGCCAATGAGCGCAGGGCGGACGGACGTCATCAAGACCAACCAGAGTTAGCGAAGGCGTGGAGTAAACAGCAAACACGTCCCGCGTCATTTGCTGCACGAAGTCTTGAAGCTACGACGAGAAGATAGGGTCCGCCATGCTGGTGTAGTCATCGTTCTTCGCCGGGAATCTTCGCTGTGTCTCAGCCATGCATGCAACAGCAAGGTAGGAATAAATCCAAGCACACAAATTCCCCCTCAACTGATGCATAACGTATAAAACAGGCAGAAATATTAACATAAATTGCCGAAATTAATGCAGGTGTAAAACTGGCAGTTTTATGTAGACCACGGTCGTAGAAGAACAGGTCTGGACACTCGCCTATCTGCCACGGTATTTTGCTTGACCCCCTTGTTGTTTGGCTGTAGTTCGTCAAGATACCGATAATGTACTTTTTGGCGCTGTAATCCGGGCGGTTGGACTCAAACTCCGCCCACTTTTTTTTTTCATTGTTAAATTTATATAGTAAGCGTGAGCTGACTGCTGATGTAGAGAGGAGACCGTCCTCGCGGGAGCAGTCTGCTTGCGTGTTAGTGTTGTGGCTGTGCAAACTGACAGACCAGTCTATCGTCTGTCACTTTTAGCAATATACAGATCTCCGTCTGGATGTTTAGAAACCTTCTTAAAATCGTTAGATAATGTATTTTCTGAATTAAATGATAAATATTTAATGAGCATAGGGGATATAAATATAAATACTAGTGCAGGTGTTTTTGTTAACTAAATGAAAAATACTTAAATATACTTGCTAAACATGGTTTGGTAATTTGCGTAAATAAGTGTACTCGGGTAACATCATATTCTAACATTTGTATTGACCCTTCTTTTGTAAAAATCAAAATTACAGACAAAGTTTTCGTAGCTGTATTACATGTAAGTATAACTGACCATTATGCAATTGCTGTTAGCTACAAAGTTAATTGACCGAAGTTCTATGCAAACGATAAAACCTATTAAAAAATTAATATAAAAATAATCTGATATCATTTCAAGTGAAACCTGGGAATGTGTTATGGATGAACAAAATGTAGATACAGCCACAAATAACTTTTTAAATAAGCTTGATAATTTAATAAATAAAGCAAGTTTTCAAAGTGTCACGAAACAAAAAATATTTAAACTATTAAAACCATGGATAACAATAGGATTAATTAAGTCTATTAGAACAAGAGACAAAATGAAACAAAATCTAAGTAAGCAACCTTTTAATACGTTGCTAAAGAATTCTTACTGTAATTACACAATTATATTAACTTCATTAATGCGAATAGCTGAAGATACTTATTACGGAAGTAAAATTGCTGTAGCATAAAATAATCCGAAGGGAATATGGAAAATTATTAATGACGTCTCGGGATCTAAAAAAGAAAATGTTGATATAAAACCTGTGATAAATGACGGGATTATAATAAATGCTGCTGTAAAAGCTGAGGAGGCCGCTAATGCGTTAAATACATACTTTACAAATGTCAGGAATAATATGGCTGCAGTGGTATAAAAAAATACTTCTAAACATGCCGTTGCGAATAATTTTGTTAACTCAAAATTTCATTGTAAATCTATATTTTTAGAACCAGCCACAGAATCTGATACAATTACAATTATATCTGAAATGAAAAACTCAAATACTATAGGTCCTGACAAGATAAGTACAATATTATTAAAAGATAATATATATAAGATGTGCAAATCTATTGCACATATTGTAAGCTTGAGCCTAAGCCTTGGGATATTTCCTCAACGTATGAAGGAAGGAAGCGGTCGTTTTATCTTTGCATAAAGGTGGTGACTTTACTTCTGTCACAAATTTCAGTCCAATTTCTATTTTAAGTAATGTATCAAAAATGCTAGAAAAGCGTGTCAAAAATATTAATTGCTTTCTCGGAGGAAAACAAAATAATATATAAAAATAAGTTTGGTTTCAGAAAAGGTTTAAGTACAAGTGATACATTGACTAAATTAACAAACTTTGTCCATGATGCAATCGAAAATAACAGAACCTGTCTCTGTGTCACTTTATATGTTGCCAAAGCATTTGATACAGTATCACATTCAACGCTTTTGTAAAAGATGGAAAAAATTGGTATAGTGGGTTTGGCAAACAGATGGTTTAACAGTTACTTAGAAAATAGAATAAAATGAGTTAAAGTAAACAATAAGCTTGGAAACTCAATGAGAATAAATACAGGAGTCCCGCAGGGAAGTATTCCTGATTCAGTTTTGTTTTTGATTTATATAAATGACTTGTGCAACATAGATTTAAATGGTCAGCTAATAGCTTATACAGATGATACTGTGCTTCTATTTTCATCTAATTCATTGACATCAGTTTTTAATGTAGCTAATAAAGAGTTAATTGAAGTGAAATCTATATTAGATAAAAATTTGCTCTCTCTTAATGTAACTAAAACAAAGTGCATATATTTTCTGCAAACAAATATGGGTCTACCAATAGAACACCAAGAACTCAAAATACAAAACTGTAGTCAATTAAATGCAAACTGTAAATGTCACGTCATAGAACGAGTAGAGGAAACAAACAAAGTATTTGGGTGTTATGTTAGATTGTAATTTAAAATGGGACAGGCATGTTTCTTACTTAACTAAAAAAATCGCCAAACAATACATAAATTGGTTAAATTTAGATAAGTTTTATCAATTGAATGTATAGGAATGGTTTATGTAGCCATTATTATATCTGTTCTGCTGTACGGTATATTAGCATGGGGATGTATGAGCAAAACGGCAATCAAGCCACTAATTTTAATACAAAAAGTTATTTACTGTACGAACAATCTTTAAAAAACCTTTTAACCATCCATTAATGGAACTTTTCTGTCGTTTGAGAGTATTCAATTTCAGAAAATTGTATATTATAACCATATTAGTCAATTTCTTGAACAAAAAGTTACCAGTACAGTATTTATCTCATATATATGCTACACGATATAATTTAAACCAAAATTTACCAATTCCCCTAGTTCACAAAACAATTTCTCAAAGATCATCCACATTCTTGTTTGTTCACTACTGTGATACATTTCTTATTGGACAGAAGTGATCTCCGTGCAAGACACGAAGTATCCACCAATAGAAGACGTCAAACTAGAGCAGGATAGCTTAAGTCTCTACGTATAAGACTAAATTATTACAGATATTTTAGCATACTTTCTGTTAGAAATAATTATGGTTTTAATTGAAATACTGTTAAGTTACTTATTGCAATTGTTAATAACAATTTAAACTTGTGGCTGCAAGCGTCGTTGGCAGTCGTTACTATGTCAGAAAACTTTTCTGAAATTGTATTTTCTTATAAATTAAGAAATATTTAGTAAAATTAAGAAATATTTCAGTAAAACATATGTGACACGGAATGCAATAAAATTATACGTGTACATAGATGCATACGTATTAGGAAGAAAATATTATCGTTCAAGAAATATATATGTTTCAGTTACACTAGCTTGTGACGTTTACAGAACTTAACATTTTTAAGTAACCAAGGTTTCCTCAGTCACGTGACGAGAAGGTTAGGTCAAAAAAAAGTTTAGTTAAGTTTTGGCCGAAAGCTTGGAAACTGTTAGCTCGATTTACTTTTCATACGCAAGGAGACCTCGCTCGTATCACTTCCCAAACGAATCGAGTTAAGATTCGACTCTGCCCGGGTACATGAAGTGACTTCTCGTAATCACGTACTGCGACTCCTTGAATGTAGTTTCATGAGGTGTACGGAAGGGAGCGAACCGAGTCGCCCACAAAATTGGCGAACCTCTCAAAATTACCTAACTCACGTAATTCCCATACGCTGTGCCTTTGCCACCAGCCGCTCGCAGTTCGCAGAGCTCGAGGAATGTTTGGGGGCTTAACATTTTTAATTAGGGAAGTGTTGGAGTATGTTGAAGAGGAGGAGAGGAAGGAGAGAGGTTACGGCTCGAGAGCACGGGAAAGCACTCGCCCAAGTTTGTGTCGCCGCGAAGGATTCATTAACGCCAAGTTCACTCACTCGGGCGCTAGTTACATATTCGCTTCACAGGCTGAGCGACCTTAATTACATAACCAACAACACCGTCTGGGTCGTCAAGTCTTCACTTACGGATTGCTTATATCTGCCCAAGTAGCCTCGAGTGCGACGTAGCGTTCAATAATCTGATACCAAACTTCTGAGAAGTCTTCGATTAGCACACGAACAGTCATTAAATAAGGTACGCGTGTTAACTTTACGCGAAGATTATAAACCTTCCCCTAAAATTAATTTATAATAAAATTAATACACAATTAAAATGTGCTTACCGAGCAATGTGGAGCAGAGTTTAAGGCCACATCCGGGTATTTATGTACTATTTTTGAAAATGTAATATTTTTTTGCAAAATAATTTTTATATTGCAGAATCCCTGCGTTGTTTTGCCACAAATATGCTAACATTTTTACCTATTTTTTGGTAGCAATAAACCTCACAGTTTTTCATATTGATGCACCCGAAATTTCCTCATAGTGAACTGTAGTAATTTTCTTTCCTTGCGGACGATCTCTACATTTTATTTTGCAAAACGCTTACATGGGATTGAGCATCGTATGGAAGCTGTAAGTCATGAGTTATTTTTCATAGCATTCCGTTAGAAACTTTTGACTTTTTTGCACAAATGTTTAAATTACCAACATAGCATCGCTTCCAATACTTTATAGGAAACAGGTCCGATCCCCGGCTTTGGCCATCCTAATTTCGGTTTCCCAGGATTTTCCGAAATCACTCCAGGCGAGTTGTGGGATGGTCTTTGAACGGGCCTTGGCTTACGCGTACCTCTTCCAAGGCCTTGGGTTGTTCGAGGGCATGCAAAGCGACTAGGCAAATAAAAAAATTAATATTTGTATTTTTAATACATCACGCTTTATACAAACATAATATTGTGGCTAAAAAAGGCATTTTAAAACTGAGCCGTCTAGATACTGTGCTCGTACACCAAATAACAGAAGCGTTCTTTTGACTGAATGTTTACAGTCCCGTCACAATATATATAAAAAGTAAACGCAAACACTGCGAGTAAATGCCCATAAAGGCGGAATTACTATTTACGCGAGCACCAGTGTTACCTTTATCACAATTTTCCTTGCATTTAGCGGATAGAAGTTGTGACTCGAGTTATTTTTAACCACGATTCGAGTTTTTCGTCGCATTGGTTAAATATATCGATTCTAAAGTTGTACCCTTCACATGTTCATTGAAAAAAAACTTACATTTAATATTATACTTCTCCGTGATTTCAAGACTGGTAAGGTGCGCATTCTAGTAAAACATTGCATTTACGTTCGGGTCGAACCATCTACGATTCCTGATTCGAGGATCTGTATTGCAGTTTCCCGTGTTTGTAAAATAACTTAAAAGTTACTTCTTGAATGGTGCATCACTATAGGCCTTGGTTAAGCCTTTTTCTTATTCACAGTATTCGGGGGAGTGAAAAACATATCTCTACGCCGTTTTTGTTAATTTATCTGGGATAAATATTTAGAATCACTACTCATCGTGTACCGGCCAAACTATTGATTTTAAACACATAGTTTAGAGAGAAAATTTTCTAAAGGCAAGTAAGTTGTTCTACGAAGTTAGATTAGGTTAGTTTAGGTTAGGTAACATAATCTGACCTAACCTAACATTAGTTTATTTAATGCTAGGTTACTAACGTAACAATTTTTTTTACGTAGGACTACTTGTAATGTCTCTAAAAGTCCTACGTACACTTTTTGCTAGGTTAGTTCAGTTCAGGTTATGTAAGTTTAGGTTAGGTAACCTAACCTTATGTATCTTAATGTTTGGTTATGTCTAACATAACCTAAACTAAACTAATGTAAAATTACCTAACTTAACCTAACCTAAACTAACTAATATTCCCTAACCTAACATTATTTTTCACGTATGAGTATTAATAACAATTCTAGAAACATTTTTCATCACTAAACAATGTGTCTACAATTAATATTTTGGCAAGTACACGATGAGTAGTGTTTCTGTATATATATATATATATATATATATATATATATATATATATATATATATATATATATATATGTGTGTGTGTGTGTGTGTGTGTGTGTGTATGTATATACCTTTATCTGATTGTTGAAGACCTCAGGGAGACATCTGGGACTGTAATGCGAGGATGAGTTTGCGGTGGTTCGCAGTTGTCTTCCGCAGTGATTACGGTGAAGTTCTGAACAGAGAATTAAAGATAACCTCCCTAGCTGGGAATCAAACCCAGGACTCTTGGTCCTTCGGCCAAGTTGTTACACGAAAAACATTCAACACATAAATAAGCTTAATTGGTGAAGTCTCGAAATTGTCTTCACAAAAATGAATTAACGAAAACTTGTAGAGAGCATGTGAGAATGTGAAGAATGTTTTTCAAAAATCTTAGTTCTCATGTAATGAACAACTTTTCAGTTACCCTTATCATTTAAATTTGCATTTTGCATGCAACGAATGTCTATTCTATGATAATGTTTCAGTGTGATATGTTACGAGACGATGTTAAAACCAGACATTATAATAATTAATATAAATAAATTCGATTACGATTTAAAGTGCGATCTATGTTGAGGGAGATAGGGGAATGTATAGGTGGGGAGAGTGATTGAAGATTGTAATGAACAATTAATTTTTTCCCCTGTATTTAATTTTAGATAGAAGTAATTGATTTTACTTTTGTTTTGCTTGTTGGTATACTAGAATTGTACTGTCACTCTGTGTTCAATAACCGAGACCGTTGCTATGTCTCAAAGTGACTAGCACCTCGAGGAATAAGGGAGATAGAGAGAGATAGAGGTAGATAGAGTGAGATAGAGAGAATTACAGAGAGAGTAGTGTGAGTATAGAAAGTACAGGGAGAACACAAGCACGTGTGGTCGCAGTCCCAGCTGAGGGAACTAGGAACTCTCCTTGGCGGCAACTTCTCCAGTTATCCTCCCTGGAGACGTCAACGTCCTGCCTGGAGAGTCTCACTGGAGAGACTTCCTCCACACATCCACCTCACAAGTCCGCGTCATCTCATCTCAGTTCATCCTGCATTTACACATCATTCTCCAAACAACTCCCCGTACACTGTTTGTTGTCTATTTTCCCGGCTGATATGGAACAACATGATTTATCTATGTAAATATAACTATATGCATGACAGATCATCAAAATACTTTTTTACAGAAAATAAAGCGCTTACCTTATATTTGGAAAGGGAAGATACCATTGTGCTTATAAAGACAATGTTTCTTCAATTCTGAACTGACGAATTTTAATGACGTAATAATTTGTCAAATTTACACACTGTAGTTTTATATTAGTTTTGGAACATTTTGAAAGAGTCATTCAGAGGCTTCGTTTACAAGAGACAACCACGAATTAGTTTATCAATATTAAAATTTAGAGTTTCAACGCTTCTACAGAGTGCTTATACAATAATTCAGTTTGGCAAGAATCACATTGACTGTTGTACGAATATTTTCAATGAAATGAAACAAGTAGTTTTTGTAACTCTCAGAGACGTAAACGTTTCTGTTTGATTTTGAATAGTCATCTGGTACTATGCTACTTGTGACGTCTTCATGTGGGTTGAGCGAAGAAATAGACATGCGCCGTGCAACCAAAAACTATGTATTAAGGAAAATATCGCATTCAGCATGTTCTGGCTAACATACTACTGTAGTTTCTGCAGATACATTTCGTAAATTGTCAAAGGACCCTCGCAGAAAGCGGCGGATGGTACTGCACTTATACACATTTCTGTTCTGAATCTTACACCTTCACGACTTCTGAACGTTGACGTATTTAATGCGGTATAATTCCTGATATTTACGAAAAACTACAGGAGTTAGAAGTTTATCAGAAGATAACTACTTCCAAGTGTGGGAGTGATGTGTCCTTAGGGATATGTTAATACCCATTTAATGTCTTCCAGTAATATTAGAAACGTGTTGTCGTCTTGGATTCAAAAAGGCGAACATGTTTGTTTTAGCGAATATTTTAGGTACAGAGTTCTTGGAAAGTTCACGCTGTGTCGCATTCCTAGGCTTGGGAAGCGTAAAATACGCCCGTCTAGGCGACCACAGTAAGGAATTAAAAGTTATTGTCACTTCCTTCTAGAGGCTTGCTCTGTCAATACCTCACATAATGGGATGATCACAGCGCACCAACGATACCGTTATATTTCTGCTTGAATACTTCTACAGGTACCATATTCTTCAAAGATACGGCCTGCACCACATTATTCAGTTAAGACTAAAGAAAAATACACTAAGGTAAGTAAGACTGTGTTAAACACTTAGATTCTGTGTGGAAATACACACAGATCCCGGAGTCAGTGTATAATGCTGAGCAATTAGAGAACAACAGAATTGAGAGCTCGAATAACCTCGAATAACCACAATCACTTGGTTATGTTTGTTGCGATGACGTTAGACCAACAATCTTGGTGCTGATTTAAGTTTACTACCCGAATAAATCAGTACAGATTCCATGCTGCAATCCTTATTAAAAATATTTTTTCTGCATTTCCTCTCCTTCCATCGACAAATTATGTATATTCCCAAATGGAGGTACCTTAAGTTTAGTACAAGGATTACAAAATTCCCATTACTTTTTCCTCAAAAGCTAAGAAATTCTTAGCTCCGACAGTCAGGAGACGAGGAAATTATTGACCTTGGCCATCACTCTATGACGTATCATACCAGACAAAATAATCTTGGCGTATTTCTCAAATTAGACAATGAAAACGTAACACTACATTCGAACATACGTATTTTTAGGAAGGTCATTGTCGGGCAATTTTATGAAGTGAAAGTATTCGCAGTAAATGTTAGTATATTACGAAACTTGCATTTTAATTGCGATTTTTTATTTAGTTTTTGATGACTGTTTATATGTTGAAAGTCTAGTTTCTTACAGAGACGAAATATTTAAAGATGCTTGTGGCGAACACTGACAGACCACCAGCGATCTCAGCAGTAACAGAACACTGTGCTAATACTCACTTGTGGTGACAGCGGGCAATCTTGCTGGCAGCTCGCTAACAGGTTGATGAAGACCTGGAGGATGGAAGGTAAGGTGTAATGTTTACAAGCTGACAAGGACGCAAGACGATGAGGGCCAGAGGAGAGGCAGCTGGCGTCATCTTGCGGCTCGGAAGTTTCAAGTATCTCGAAGCCGCATCCCGGCCGATAAAAAAGTCTGCACGGGGGGAGACGGTGTAGGAGCTTCGCCATGCATCTCAAGTGTTTGTGGTGAGTCACGAGGAGTATAGAGAGAAGGAGGGTCTTCATTACTGAGTTCCGGTCTGTCAGTGCAGGACAAACTTGCAGCACTTACCCTCCTATGCAGCTATACTTCACGCGATTGACGGTCCCTAAAGCTGCATTCACAATAACCATTTAGCGTACGCACATATGCACGTTTTAAAAAATAAACACCGAGTGTGCATGCAAGCTTCCACATCAACACAGAGCGACCTCATGTACGTGACTATATTTCTTACGTACGTACGCTAAGTGATGGTTGTGAATCCAGCTCAAATGTAGCCGTAAAACGTAGGAATAAATTTAATATTAATAATGTTTTTAAATATTTCCTCTTTTTGTCATAAATTATGATATCTGTTTAATTTAAAACTATTAAGGTATCGTAATTTGTAGGCGACATTTTCACTAACAAAAACGTATTTCGTGCATATTTAGATTCTGTGCTGTTGGTTGTGTGCGTTCGTACCTTAAGGCCTCGCTCATTAGTTTTGCAGTGGTTTCGAAAATACTTTTTTAACGTAAATTAATACATATATCGAAAATTTATTCTTACAATTCTTAAACTTATATACCATCGTGTGTATCTGAATTTTTCTGTTGTAATATACCAAATGGATTTTTATATTTTTGTCCCTGAAATATTATATATTTTGTAGTCAAAATAAGCCAAATCGTAACAGAATATTTTGTGCTAGTAAATGGTACATTATTTTAACAAACGCTCTGGCAAATTGTTTATCGTATGACTGTAAACAGTCTCAATTTTAAAAAGCATTTGGTTAAATATATTCCAGTAATTTGCAATTATTTGAAATAAATGAAAGGTGGTTGTTAACCCGGCTGTTCTCTTATAACCAGAGACCAGGAATTTGCCCCACAAAATTGGCAGCACAAGACATATTTCAAACATATTATCATCCCACGATGTCTTGAAATTGAATATCAATTTATCAGACGCACCCTAAAGATTTTTTGGGGTGAATAACAGACGTGAAGTGAATGAGAGAATTAATCTCATGTTACCTCGTCTGCGAAAATTCTGATTACTCATTGAGGAATAATTCAATTAACAAACTTTTGCAGAGATTACACAAGACTGCGAATTTTAGCCAGCAGGTTTGAACGCGCGAAATTTTTTGTGCTTTCTTACGTATATTGATATCTCTAAGTAAATAGATTGTTGAAATTTTAAAACTACACATCTAGACTTAATTACAACACAAAAACTAATCAGTCTAGGACCCGAATGAAGCGTTGGGCACAGGTCTGGCTTGCTCCTAGGACTTCTGGACGCAAAAATAATGTCAACCCGGACAGCCACTTTAATCACTGACCAAAATTCTTCACCACACTTCGGTTACTTTGACTGCACGTAATTATTGAAATAGTGTCACTCCCAATTGACCAATACGTCATGTGGCAGATCTCATTTTTGTTGTGTCTCGTTCCATCAGTTTAGATCCTCTTTCAGAACATAATTATTGAATATGTTTTCTACTTTTGCCATATTTCTGGCTCGTGGGGCTGATGTCAATGAAGTATGCGACTTTTTCACCTCTGCATTTTACAGTTTTTTGTGGTTGTTATCAGTGGCATGGCGTGGATGTGTTGTAAGGTAAGCTGTACTTCGTGATGTCTGTACAAATGCGAGAGTGGCCTAATAGAAGTGACGTCACGCTCGTGTCTTGCCACTACCGATAGCCAGCACATGAATTTCTACATTTGTCACAAAGTACAGCTTATCTTGCAACACACTTGTTACGATGTGATCTACCGTATCGCAACAAGGGTTTTAGTTATTCATCTATAAGTGATATACTCCGCAGTTGCCTGGGAAAGAAGAAAACATTACAGTGCAACACGTTACAGGACAGCATATAAGGCAGTTACGAGACAACTTAATCCAAATATCGTAAGCATACGCAAACGTACGGCATCACACAACACACACACACACACAGAATAATAGAGACACTTTTATTGTCCGTTAAAGTGGAAATTTTTTATATCAATTACATCATGATATTAAAGTTCCGATTTTATCAAATAAAACTAATTCTTGGCGTAAAAATTCAAAGGTGGTTGCTACCACTCAGAAGTTGTTTCCAGATGTCATCCAATTGAAATTTTTGTAATTTTTTCCCCGAAAGTATCACCTTCCAAAATTTTCAATATGAATATAAAAGCATCCGTTATATATATATACTAACACACACGCACATATGTGTATAAACATATACGAGCGCGCACACACACACACATATATATACCCAGACAGGTCGTAAATAAATATGGGGAGGATACAGAGGGCAAGGCATCACACCCATCATTTGGCAGAATTCTGATAAACCGGCCATCCGAAGATGTCTACCGAACCCTGAGGGATTATAAGAAATGAGACCCAGTGGTGGGGAGAGACGGAATGTGACAGGCAAGGGAAACAGGTGTGCTCCGAGAAAACTCACTGGCCAATGTTAGCATCCACCACGTTATTCAAGTGTTAAATTAGGATCAACAACGCCGTGTTGGAAGGCGAGTGATCTAACCAATACATCACAGCGGACAGAATTGTCTCACCACGGTACAAGCTCCAAGTGTGTTTGTGACAGTAACCTCGGCTGAAAAGTGTAGCTACATAAAGAACAAATTCCTCGGGAACCTGCGGCCTATCATGACAGACTACGTCACTGGGGTTTGTCTCTGTACCTCTTCCTTCTCTAGGGTCAACGATGCACTGCGGACCGCCTCTGGATCTCCCCTTCAAGACATCTCGCCGCCGGCGTAGAATGCGTTACTGTGCAGATACAAAATGGCGCTGTACTTCCTTACTGGAAGGCGTATCAGGACGTACAACGGTTGCACGAGGCTTTGATTAAAGACGATTGATGGCATATTACAAAGCGCTATAATTATCTTGTTTGTTATGTGGTAGAAATTTACGTCTCTCCTAAAGATACGTTACTCTGACGAAGACATTGACTTGGACATACATGATCTGGGCAGCAAACTGGCAATGATTTAGAGTCAGAAACCATCAAATCAATAATCTGCAGTGATATTAAAAAATATGTGCTAAATTGAAATTAGGCGTCTGGACAGGGAGTTCTGGTATGGTAAAGGAAAACAATTACGAAAAATAAGTTCTACATATGGTATTATCAGATATTCACGATATAATTAGAACTTTTTAAATATTCATAACTAGCAAGAAACATGTTTTGTCTATCTGTAAACTTTATCGTGGTACTTTTGAATTAAACAGCACTATGAACATAAAACACGTCACTTGTAAGATTCACAGGAATCAGGATAACTTGAGATTTAAGAAATTACTTGGAGAGCATAAAATAATCCCATGTGTGACAGCTCTATGCAAATATTTTTGCTTGAAATATTTTCATTCATTGACTGATAATACATTTAATTAAATTAGATTCACACATGAGAAACATAGAAAACAAAAGGAATTAGTTGAGGCTATTGGTATCAAAAGGAGCTCTCACTATTTATTACTGAAATTGGCATATTGACACCAATGAACTTTACTACTCCCCCTCCATATATCTACATGTTTGATTTCCTTGGATATTCGCATACATATAATTTGTGTTAAATATGTAAGACAAAACCCATACCAATAGTGTGGGTAGAAATGCATTTGATAAAACATTACTTCTACTGTAGATTTTAGCACAGTGGAGATATATCCTTTTTGATATCAATGCCTCAGTTATAGTACGTCAAGTCACCTGGTTTTTAGACACAAAATGTTGTAATAGTCTCTAGATAATAATATAAATGTTAACAGTGCACGAGAGAACAAAGATAGTTAGAGGTAGATAGAGGACTAGAGAAGGAGGAAGTTGTAAGGAAGGTTGAGCGAATCCAAGTTCAGCTGAGGATGTCTAATGACGAGGACGGAAGTGTCGAGTGCTGTTAGTGGGTGGGTCCGTCCAGTCGACCCCACATGGCCACGCCCACTGAATTACCCCTTGTCAACGCTGTCGACGGAAAGAGACAGGGCTGTGTCGTTGTGAGGGAAACTGACTCTAGTTGCCCTGCTTGGTGACTACAAGGGCAGTCCACGTCACAACTATTAACGTAAATATACTTTGTTGTTTTATATTCGTAACAAGCTCTCGTCAAACTGTAAACATAACATTCAACTTTTAATTATTCGCACATAGAACGTACATTATCTATTTAAGCATAACATATTTTACTACATTTAAAAACACACTCTTAAAATAGCTAACTTAGACAAGTAAATTAATACTACGCGGAAAAAAATGTATGAAGTACTTAGCTAAAGCTGAGATGTCATGGGAATAACAGTTTTCGATATTTTAATCGAAAGAAATTAATTTAAATATTTTGAAAAATATTTCCAAATTTTCCAAAACGTTAACAAAAGTCACTTTTCTTGTTAACTTGTCAATCGAGCGAGTAAACCTATCCTGCAAGATTTTATATTGCCGAACAACGAAACGCGTTTAGGGGAGAGTAGCCTATATTGGACCGTTTTGACTAATTGTCTCTGTAAGTCAATTGACTGAAACTCAAAAAAAAATCTAAACAGCCCAAAATGTTCCACGGTTAATGTGCTTTCTCCTGATATACAACACTTACATAATATACAAGTGATAAACAGAAATACAGGTGTTTTTCTGCACCTCGGCAAATGGTCCATA